>PVIC010042354.1:0-15825 GCA_004025085.1 Thryonomys swinderianus
TCTCTCTCTCTCTCTCTCTCTCTCTCTCTCTCTCTCTCTCTCTCTCTCTCTCTCCCCCCCTCCTTTGCTCCTCTTCTTCCCTCTCACGCCTTTGCCATCCATAGCACCCATGGTCTCACACATGTTAGACACCACCCTCCCACTTAGCTACATCACCAGCCCTCTGTACTCTTATCTCTCTAATGCTTCATTAACTTTCTTTTCCAGTATACTTGATTGGACTTTGGTTTGGATAGTTTAATTCTTTGGTAGGTTTTAGTTATATGTAAAATAAGTCATATACACTCCTCTCCCCAAAGTTCTTGGTTATTCCCTGCATTCTCTCTCCTGGTTTGTGTTTTCACTGATCAAATAGCTAGAAATTTTGTTTGGATTACGGCTATATCTGTGTTCCTTAATTAATTTGAGTTTTGCGTTTCATTTAGATACCTTTTCTTAATTTGATGAATGAAGTATAAATATGTTTTATAGTAGTGAGCATCCTTATTATAAGCTTTAAGCTGCTAAGAACTTCAGGCTGTCAGAGCCTGTTGTTGGCTAATAGTGTCAAATGGGAAGGGGAAATGCTTCCTGATACTCCGAGGATTGTAGTCTGATGAATGGGTGCTGTGTTGTCCAACTGGAGAGAATCCAATATTGTTACTGAATGTTAATTTTCAAGGTTTTGAAGTAGTTGAGGTTCTTGAAGTAATTAGTCAGTGGAGAAAGTAAAATCTAGTAGAGAGTTTTCTTTAATAAATGACTTTCTAGCTTGAAGAATAATTAATATTGGAAAACCATTTAGTTAAATAAAGTCATTTGTACTCTTAGATTTTTAATAGCTTTCTTTAAATAATTCAAAGTACATCAGGTACCTTCTTTTTAACTCAGTGTAATTCCTAGAAATTCTCATGCAAACCCCACTGCTGTTGACACCAAGTATTCTGTTTCCCTCAACCCTTTACCCCACCACCATGTGACCTGTATTTCTTGGCATTACCAGGGATGGAACCTAGGACCCTGAGCAACCCAGACAAGCACTCTACCACTGAGCTGCAGTCCAGTCCCCACCTTTCAGTTCTTTGTATCAATTTTTAGCCTTTACTGGCTCCACTCTTGGTTTCTGCTCCTGGCAAGTGAATGAGCTAGAAAAGGATATGAAGCCAAGAAGGTGAACCACACACAAGTGTCCTGCCACTGGACAGATGCCTCCTTTATTTCAGTGGCCCCCTCACACACTGTTTACAAGAACCATTTCAGATGTACATTCAGTCCACACTTACTTGAGAAATTTTGGAAGGAGGGTGGACAGTACTATACATAAGTTACTTTAGCAGAGCTCATCTTTCTGTATCATCTTTTTTCTTAGAAGTGTTCTGCTATAAAATTGTTCTTTGTCATTGGATTGGACTGCATATCCCTGTCTTGAAAATAACTTCACTTAATCCATTGTCTTTCTTTCATCCTCTTTGTGTGTGGTTTTTGTTGTTGCTTTTTTTAATTTTGGGGGTTGTTTTTGGTACTGGGGATTGAACTTTGGATCTTGTGCTTGTGAGTCAGGCTCTGGAACCCCTGAGCCAAACCCCAGGCTCAAAATCTAAACCCCCCCCACTAGTGATCAAATTTGTGATCTTTAACTGGGAAGGCAGGTATCAGAACCACTCAACTAAATCCCCAGACCATTGTAGATGTTTTTTTTTTTTTTTTTTTTTTTTTTTTTGAGATAGGGTCTCGCTTTTGTAGTTCAGGCTGGCTCTGAGCTCACCATGTAGCCCAGGCAAGCCTGGAACTCAGCAATCCTCCTGTCTCTGCCTCCTGAGTGCTGGAATTACAGGCGTGAGCCACCACGCCCGGCATTGTAGATGTTTTTAACTGCATAATTTCTCCCTAGTGTGTGGCATTTGTGTCTCTGTTTCCATTTTAGAACCTTGTGTTTTATTTCTGTAATTTTACTGCAACTGTAATTTTGTAAGAATTGACCTTGTGTTAGACACCTGACTTTGTTGTATTTGCCAGTCTTTTGAAACAGCTTGCAGTGGGCTATAAAGCATACTTGTTAAAGTGTACAATTCTGTGGTTTTCAAGTATATATACTTGACATACACACACACACACACACACACACACACATGTTTTTTTAACTTGAGACAGGCCTTGAACTGTGTAGACCAGGCTGGCTTTGAACTCACAATAGACCTTCTGCCTCAGACTACCCAGTGCTGGGATTATAGGAGTACCCCATCATGCTCATCCAATCAGGTATATTCAGAAGGTGATGCAGCCATGACAACTTACTTTTTTCTTTGTTTGGTTTATTTTTTGTTTGTTTGAGACCGGGGCTGACTATGTAGTCCAGGCTGGCCTTGAACTTGTGATCCTCCTGGCTCAGCCTCTTGAATAGTGGGATTATAGGTATGCCACATTATGTCTGGCTACCTCTACCAAGTTCAAGAACTTTTTATTTTGTTTAGAGTGCTGAGGGCCAAAGCAAGGCCTCATGTGTTCTAGAAAAGTACTCTACCCAGCTTTTAAAAAAAATTTGAATCTTTTATTTTTTTCTTTTGAGACAGGGTCTCGCTTTGTAGTTCAGGCTGGCTCTGAGCTCACCATGTATTCCAGGCAAGCCTCGAACTCAGCAATCCTCCTGTCTGCCTCCTGAGTGCTGGGATTACAAAGGTGAACCACCAGGCCCCGCACTGTGGTATGTGGTACTGATTGCTGGTGGGTGTGAGTCTCCACGCCCAGCATTGTATGTGGTTACTGGGGATCGAACTCAGGACCTTGTGCTTGCGAGGCAGGCGTTGGAACCACTGAGCTAACCCTCTGGCCCTAAAATTTGAATCTTTATTTGTACACTATATATACACATCATGATCACACACAATATTGAGAATTTGTATCAGCATATGATACAATTTAATTCTCATTTTTCCCATTCCCCCACCTACTCTACAACTCCCCGCCCCTATATACATAAGCTTTGTTTCCCCTTTTTTATTATCATATTTTTTCTTCCTCTTGTTACTTACTCCTACACCCCATTTCCCTTTGAATATTTTCTATTTCACAATATCTGCCATATATTCTAGAGCTCATTTACATCTTAAGTTTTTCATACCAGAGAAAAGATACACTATTTACAGGTCTGTGAGCTATTTATTTCACTTATGAGTATGTCCTGAAGTACATCCATTTGAATATAAATGACTCAGACTTATTATTCTTTATGGCAGAGTAATACACCATATTATAGAAAAACCACATCTTCTTTATCCACTCACCATTTGATGGGCATTTGAGTTGTTTCCAAGATTTAGCTATCACAAACCGAGTTGATGCTGGGCGTGGTGGCTCATGCCTGTAATCCCAGCACGCAGGAGGCAGAGACAGGAGGATTGCTGAGTTCGAGGCTTGCCTGGGCTACATAGTGAGCTCAGGGCCAGCCTGAACTACAAAGCAAGACCCTGTCTCAAAAAAAAAAAAGAAAAACCGAGCTGATATCTACCTAGCTTTTTTATTTTATTGTTACTTTTTTATGACAAGATCCTACTAAATTACCTTAACTGGCCTGAAATTTATAATCCTCCTCCTGCCTCAGCCTTCTGAGGATTACAGGTTTGCTTTGCCACACTCAGTGTCCCAGGACTTTTTAAAATCATACCAGAAAGAAACATTATATCCATTAGCCATCACTTCCTACTTCCTATAGTAACCTTAGGCAACCAGTAATTTGTCTGCAGATTTACTAGTTCTAGATATTTTGTGTAAATGAAATATGTAATACGTGACTTTTTGTGACTGACTTCTTTCATTTAATATTTTCAATCATCAACTTTGTTGTAGGATGTCTCGCTATTTCATTATTTTTACTGTAATACATTCCATTGTATGGATATACTATCTTTAATTTATCCACTAGTTAAAAGACATTTGGATTGTTTCCTCTTTGGGTATGTTATAAATAATAATGCTATTCACATTTCATATAAAAGTTTTTATGTACCTATGTGTATTAATTTCTCTTGACTGTATACCTAGGAGTAAAATTGCTTGCTGGGTTGTAAGATAACACTATGTTCAACTTTTTGTGTGTATGTGTGTGGTAGAGTAGACCCTTGATTTACCTACTCAACTCTTTTACAAGGGCTGGTTGTAACTCAGGTTGGTCAGTTGAAGGCTCAAACTCCTCTACACAGCCTTCAAAGTCTCCTGTATACTACAGATCTCAGGGTCATTACAGAGATATTGGCCTGGGATTTCTCAATTAACCTTACATAGGAAAGAATGTTGTATGTTCCTTCCAGAACTCTTTAAAGGTTAAATCTATATTTGAGACCATCTGGAAGTACAAGTGGCCTGCAATTGGATTGTAACTCAATACTTTGTTCATAAGTTAAAACTAAAATTCTGGTTGTAACCCAAGTAGTTCATATGTCAGGCCAGCCATAACTCGAGGTTCCACTGTACTGGGGATTCAACCCAGGGACTTTCCACTGAGCTATGTCCCTACCCCTTTCTTTTGTATTCTTTTATTTTGAAATAGGGTCTTGCTAAGTCACTAAGTTGTCAAGATGGACCCAGACTTTCAGTCCTGTTGCCTTAGTCCACCAGACTACTGATCACAGATGCACACTACCATGCCTCATTTAGCAAGAATATTATATAAATTTTGCTGTGTTTTTGCACTGCATCCTTATACATGGCTTATAATGTCAATTTCTATTGATCTCTTTAAAAGGAGAAAAGATGAAGGAGTAAAGAGGAACAAGGGAGGAAAAAAACCCGTTCTGCTTTTCAGAGAAGCCTTGATTCGATAAATAACTTTTCCTTGCAGCATCCTGGTGGAGAAGAGGTTTTGCTGGAACAAGCTGGCATAGATGCAAGTGAAAGCTTTGAAGATGTAGGCCATTCTTCTGATGCCAGAGAAATGCTAAAGCAGTACTACATTGGTGACCTCCATCCGGTAAGAGCTATCAGAAAGCGAGGAGTGCTTATGCGGAGAAAACTAATGATGACTTCTACCAGGTTATAGTCTCAAATTCCAACATTAGAAATAAATACATGGTAAGAGTTCACTTGGATATGTCTTCTAATACTGTTTTCCTCTTTTAACAGAATGACCTTAAAAAACCTCCAAGTGATAACAAGGTAAGAAATCATCAGTTTTTCTTGCATATTTCAAGTGTTGTATTTCTATTTACTCAAATAGAATTGCTTTCTTAAATACTTATCTTAACAAGAGAAGTAAAAAATGTGGTTTGGCTCAGTGGTTCCGGCGCCTGCCTCGCAAGCGCAAGGTCCTGGGTTTGATCCCGGTAACCATATAGAATGCTGGGCATGGTGACTCACACCCACCAGCAATCAATAGCACATACCACAATGACGGGTGTGGTGGCTCACGCTTGTAATCTCAGCACTCGGGAGGCAGAGACAGGATGATTGCTGAGTTTGCGGCGGCTTGCCTAGGATACATAGTGAGCTCAGGGCCAGCCTGAACTACAAAGCGAGACCCTGTCTCAAAAAAAAAACAAAAAGAAATGTGTGTACTTTTTCCCCAAGCAAAAATCCTGTTTTTCAGGAATTTGGACTCAGTACCTCTCAGGAAAAAGAATAGCTGAGTCTTTTACAGTAGGAAACATTTTGTTAATGCTTCTATATGCTTTATTTTTTAACTGAAAATCTAAAGCTATATTCTCTATGTGATTTTGAAAGAAATTAGTTTATGAGTTCAGTTATAGAACAGTATCTTACTCTTTATGTGGAACAGTGGATAATAATTGCTTCTATAGTTAAATGATTTGCAAAATTAATTTTTTATTATATGTTGTCTTTTTTATAATAACAGAGGCTTTTCTGTTCCTGTTTCCCAAGTTTATTTTATTCTGCAAGCTCAAATAAGCCCACACTCTTCCTAGTAAGAGTCAGTTGTGTCAGTGATACAACAAAAGCAAAAGATTAAGTATTGCAGTATTTGAAAACCTTAATATATCTGTATTGTATACCACGACGAAAATATGAAAGCCTTTTCTGCTCCCTATAAGCTGGGTGGTCCCATCTGTCATTTATTCTCTTACAATTTCAAATAGCTCTTATGGTACCCTCTGAATTTAAACAGCAGCAACCTAGGTGCTGCCTAGAATAGCATAGATATCACACAACCTCTTTTCCTCATAGGTTCTTGCTTCTTATTTCTCACTAAGCCAGAATTACTGACACAACAATTCAAGCTGAACTAGACACAAGAATTCTTTCAATTAAGAGAGTGCTTGCTCGACAGTGTCTGCCATCTGTTGCCCTACAAGGCAGGGTGATTAGCTTTTCCCTCTTCCTAGACTCTACGACTCTGAACTATTAGGTTATTTATGAATGGGAATTAAAATGTTCTTTAAATCCACTGTAAGCCCTGGTAGTTGATTTGTCCTCCCCTTCTTTTTTTTTTTTTTTTTCTTTTTTTGAGACAGGGTCTCGCGTTGTAGTTCAGGCTGGCCCTGAGCTCACTATGGTGCCCAGGCAAGCCGCCGCGAACTCAGCAATCCTCCTGTCTCTGCCTCCCGAGTGCTGGGATTACAGCCGTGAGCCACCACATCCGGCACTATGGTATGCGGTGTTGATTGCTGGCGGGCGTGTCTCCACACCCAGCATTATATGTGATTACCGGGGATCGAACTCAGTACCTTGCGCTTGTGAGGCAGGCGCCGGAACCACTGAGCTAACCCTCTGGCCCTGTCCTCCCCTTCTTATATACATATACTTACCATGCTTGAAATCTCTCTTGTGATAGTAAGGTAAAATTTGAACCAAGTGTAGTCTTGGTTAGTGTATTGAACATGTCTCCCCCTGCCAAAAAAATCACTATTAGTGATCAAATTTGATCAAGGGATGTTCCCATTTTCACATGAGATACATCTTGTGTCTAGGAGCAATAACTTATTTCTGTATAGTATTCATGAGAGTGCCTTTATGTTAAAATAGGAGAAAAAAATTATTTTTGCAATTACAATGTCCTGGAGTCTGAATTGCTTTTGTTGCTGTTTTTTTTTTTTTTTTTGAGACAGGGTCTCGCTTTGTAGTTCAGGCTGGCTCTGAGCTCACTATGTAGTCCAGGTGAGCCTCGAACTCAGCAATCCTCCTGTCTCTGCGCCCCCCCACCCCATTGAGTGCTGGGATTACAGGTGTGAGCCACCACTCCCAGCACTGTGGTATGTGTTATGTGATATTGATTGTTGGTGGGCATGAGTCTCCACGCCCAGCATTGTATGTGGTTACCGGGATCAAACTCAGGACCTTGTGCTTGCGAGGCAGGGGCCGGAACCACTGAGCTAACCCTCCGGCCCTCTTACTGTTTTTCTAAGGAATACAGTAAGGAGTTAGAACTCTCTGAGGAGTAGAAAGCAGTGTTTCTCAAGTTCTGTTCCTTGTACTGCCTAAATCCCTTAGAATGAACATAAAGTATACATAAAGTACATATTTTCCTGCCGGAGCCAGCCGGACAAAACAGCGGGGTCGTGAAGTCGAGGGGCGTGGATTAAGAAAAGAAAAGAAGACAGGAAAATGGGCTTGGGAGGACCTCTCAGTCAGTACTGAGCAGGCCCTGGTTTATTCTTCCGTGCTCTTTTATAGTATTTCTAGCTACAGTACTTACGTGCAAGGCTTTCAATGGACCATGTAGTTAGTGGTTAACGTACAGGTTTAGCATGATTAGAATCTAAATCTACAGGAACTCAAAATACAAAGATAATTTAAAAACTTCCCGGAATGTGCTCTCTGCTCCTAAACTTCTCCCCAGGTGATCTGCAAGTTTCTTATCTTATGCTAAAGACTGGCCCAGGCTCTCAAGGCACAAGTCTTTGTCTCTTAGAATACTTCCCTATTTCCTATTGAGAAGCTAGTTCCCTTTGTCATTTTATTTAATCACTAAACATTGATGCAGTCAGTAAGTCCAGCAGAGATTGTATTAGAGGAAGAACAGCAAGCTCCTAAGAGAAGGAGCAAGGGAAGGCAACTCTGGGCCAGAGGTTATCATAAGACTTCTTTCATCAGGCATCCCAATGCAGCGATCCAAAGGTCGCAGATCATCTTGGGAGCTGGGCAGCACTGTTTGGTATAGTGCAGATCTCGCAACTGCTAGTTGGTACAGCACCTAGTGCAGATCTCCAGGCCTGAAAAGAGTCTCCTCTAGCAGGGTCTGCTTCCCACATTTTCCAGGCTTCCACTACTGCCAGAAAGGCAGAACTTGAATGGTTGCATTTTTGTTTGTTTTTTTGAGCCAGGATCTCAGGCTGGCCTTGAATTTGGGGCAAGCTTCTGTCTTAGCCTCCCAAGTGCTGGGGTTACAGGTGTATGCCACCATACCAGCTTGCATTTGCATTTTAAGTAACCCAGATAATAAGTAGGTTGTCAAAGATCAAACTTTTCTGAATGATATGCCTGTCTTTTCATTTGAAAACTTAATAAAATTTAATTCTTTTCTATGGAAAATATAATGTCTTCTATAGGCCAAAAAACTAATTAGAGATTTTCCATATGAATTAAAATTATTGCACTTTGGATTTTTTTTTTTTTTGAGATAGGGTCTCGCTTTGTAGTTCAGGCTGGCTCTGAGCTCACTATGTAGCCCAGGCAAGCCTCGAACTCAGCAATCCTCCTGTCTCTGCCTCCCGAGTGCTGGGATTACAGGTGTGAGCCACCACGCCCGGCGCACTTTGGATTTTTGTAAAACGTCTAGAGAAAGAACCAATTTCAACTCACCAAGATCTATAATAATTTGGAAGCCTCCAAATGTAGATTAAGTCCTGCCAAGGTTAAAGAATGACTAAACATAGTGTTTTCTAGACTGTTTTCCTCATTTCTCTTGTATGTAAATAACCATTCCTACTGAGGTAGGGTCTGGCCGCTATGTTTCCAGTACCTCAGGGACCCGGTAGGCCTTTTGGTTCATTTTCAAGACCACCTATGTAGTTCATAGAATTATATTCCTCATGATTTCAGTTTTAGAAAGAAATTCTTGATCCCTCAGATTTCTTTTTCTTTTTTTGGTACCAGGGATTAAAGTCAGGGCTTTTCATTTGCCAGGCAGGCACAGTGCCACTGAGGTACCCCCAGCCCCCCCAGATTTCTTTCTTTTCTTTTTTGAGACAAGGTCTCACTTTGTAGTTCAGGCTGGCCCTCAGCTCACTATGTAGCCCAGGCAAGCCTTGAACTCAGCAATCGTCCTGCCTCTGCCTCCCGAGTGCTGGGATTATAGGCGTGAGCCACCACACCCAGTTTTTTGTTCGTTTTTTTAGACAGGGTCTTGCTTTGTAGTTCAGGCTGGCCCTGAACTCACTACGTAGCCCAGGCAAGCCTCGAATTCAGCAGTCCTCCTGCCTCTGCCTCTGGAGTGCTGGGATGACAGGCTTGAGCTACCAAGCCTGGCATTAAAAATGATTTATAATAATAAAATTTTATTGAGATATTTACATATCATACAATTTACCTATTTAAGATGTTCAAGTCTGTGGTTTTTAATGTATTCATAAGACTGTTCAACACAGTCAATTCTAGGACAGTTTTATCACTCCAAAAAGAAACTCCATACTTATTACTGTCATTTTCCATCCCCCTCCTTCTTCCCTTCTGCACCATATACGTGTCAACAACTAATCTACTCTTCTGCCTCTGTTGACTGTCCTGATCTAGATGTTTCATACAAATGGATCTATATAATATATGGCCTTCTGGGGCTGGAGATTTAGCTCAAGTGGTACCATGCCAACTTTGGATGCACAAGGGCCCAAGTTTGATCCCCAGCACAGCAAAAAAAAAAAGATAATATGTGGCCTCCTGTGTCTGGCTTCTTTCACTTAGAATATTTTGAAGTTTCATCCACCTTGACATATATATCAGTACTTATATTGTTTTTTATTGGTTTTTTAAAGATTATTTTGGTATTCCTTTCCCTTATTTTTCCCCTTTTTATTATGTAATAAAGTTCTCAATCATAATTATTAAGACTTCAAAAAATAAGCTGGTTCATTTGTGTGCTACTAAGCAATCATGGTCTTGAGCACTTCATTGTTCACAAATATCAGAAGAGTTTTAGGGGCTTTTAAAAATATTTTCAGCCGGACATGGTAATCCCAGCCTGTAATCCCAGTACTCAGGAGGCAGAGACAGGAGGATTGCTGTGAGTTTGAGGCCAGCCTGGGCTACCTAGTGAGCTCAGGGGCAGCATGAACTACAAAGCGAGACCCTGTCACAAAAATTTTTTTTTTTTTTTCATAAAATGTGATCTTAGGTACTGCCAGCGGCAGTAAGGCCCAGAAGATTCAGGCCTTTCATTTTGACTAAAAATTTGGTACATTGAATCATGAACATTTTGTACATCTAGAGAAGTTTAGGTCATTTCTATGTTGTCAGTAGTAACTCTTCATTAGGTACCACCAATATAGTACTGGAAATAAGATTCTCAGTCTACCTGTTGCTTACAAATTTGTAAACATCAAAATGCATGAAGTTGGGCTGTGGATTTAGCTCAGTGATTCCAGTGTCTGCCTCACAAGCACAGGGTCCCGAGTTCAATCCCTCGTTACCACATATCCACAATGCTGGGTGGGCATGGTGGCTTATGCCCATAATCCCAGCAATTGGTACCACATACCACAGTGCCAGCCATGGTGGCTCATGCCTGTAATCCCAGCTATTGGGAGGCAGAGGCAGGACAATTGCTGTGAGTTCAAGGCTTGCCTAGGCTATATAGTGAGCTCAGGGCAGCCTGCACTACAAAAGGAGACACTGTCCAAAAAACAAAACAAAACAAAAACAACATGAAGTTCTATTATCAGCTACAAAAAAGCTTGTGTGCTGTGTTAATCCTTTTTCTCTTTGTTTATTTTTGGACTTGTGTCTTCAGGATCCTTCAAAAAACAATTCAAGCAAAAGGTGAGTAGCCCTTTCTCAGACTTCCTTGTCCTAAATGTAATGTCTGACAAGAAGTTGTTCTATAAATATACTTGTATAATATAAAAGTACAGTTTAATAGCTGATTCTTTTTTTTTTTTTTGGCCCACATCACTGCAAATTTAGTAGTTCTTAGACATTAACAAAATTAATTTTTACAGTTTTAATCAGTTTGACTAATCTAAAAGTTTATGCCTCAAGTAATTTTTAAACCTTATTGTGCCATCAGTAAGAGACCAATATGCATGGAAAAGTAACTGCTAATAAGTCAGTTAGGTTACTTCCATTTACCATTTAATCTCATATAATCTACATGGTCACTCTCTAAGGTAGTGGTTGCTAACACATTTTACAGAAGAAAAAATTATTGGTCATTTTTAGGAATTTGAGTTTTTTCAGAGGTTTACTTGTATCTTTTGTAGTAATATAATAGTATTGTCTAAAAAGTATAAATTACCATCCCATAAAAATTTCTACTTGCGGGCTGGAGGGTTGTTAGCTCAGTGGTTCCAGCTCCTGCCTCGCAAGCGCAAGGTCCTGAGTTCGATCCCCGGTAACCACATACAGTGCTGGGCGTGGAGACTCACGCCCACCAGCAATCAATACCACATACCACAGTGCCAGGCGTGGTGGCTCACGCCTGTCATCCCAGCACTCGGGAGGCAGAGACAGGAGGATTGCTGAGTTGGAGGCTTGCCTGGACTACTACATAGTGAGCTCAGGGCCAGCCTGAACTACAAAGCGAGACCCTGTCTCAAAAAAAAAAAAATTTTTCGACTTGCGCTGGGTATTGTGGCTCACGCCTGTAATTCTAGCACTCTAGGCAGAGGCAGGAGGATTGCTAAGTTCAAGGCTTGCCTGGGCTTCACAGTGAGCTCAGGACCAGCCTGAACTACAAAGCGAGACCCTGTCTCAAAAAAAAAAAAAGTAACTCAGTAGAGAATTAGAAAAAGACCTAAGCCCTTTATAGAAGAAACACAAATATAAGCATGTGGGAAAAAGGTTTTAATGTCATCATCAGAAAGATATAAGTTAAAATTATAGGTACCTACATTAGCAAAAACTTTAAATTCTGAAAATAAGAATTTGGGAAGGGGTTCACCAAGACTCAAAAGTACTCTAAGAGGAATATAAATGGCTTCAGTCACGTTGGGAAACAATTAGAGATTATCTAGTAAATTAAAACTATGAATCACGTCATTTCTAAACTCGTGCTCAGTAGACACAGTAGCTAGATGTGGTGGCACCTTCTAGTAGTTCCAGCTATTCAGAGGCTGAGACATGAGGATTAACTGAACCCAGGAGTTTGAGACCAGCCTGAGCAAAATTATGAGACCTGCTTTTAAAAAGAAAAATCAGGCTACGGATTTAGCTCAGGTGTTCAGTGTCACAAGTGCAAGGTCAGGAGTCATTCCCCCAGTAACCACATACCGCAGTACTAGGCATGGTGGCTCACACCTATAATCTCAGCATTTGGGAGGAGGAGGAGGAGGCAGGAGGACTGCTGAATTCGGAGTCAGCCTGGGCTACATAGTGAGCTCAGGGTTGGTTTGAACTACAAAGTGAGACCTTGTCTCAAAAGAAAAAAAGAAAAATTGCCAAGAAAAGGAAGCCTTTTATTGGGTTAGGACAAAAATAATAATTAAATAATGTTTTCCCAGCAATTTTTTTTTTTGGTAAAAAGTTAGAGCTGGTATTAGCTGAACTAGAAACTTAACTTTAATAAATGAAAAAGTAAATAATGTGAATTTGTCCATTTAGAGTTCAAAAACAGGCAAACCAAACCCACTACTAAAGGTAAAAGGAACAAAAGAAAAAGTAATCTAGACCTCATCAAAATTGGGATTTAGCTCAGTGGTTCTGGCACCTGCCTCATAGGGCAAAGTGCTGAGTTTAGGCCCCAGCACCCCAAAACAAACAATTAAAAATGTTTGTTCTGGAATGCTATCAAGAAAGTGAAAAGCTGGGCATGGTGGCTCACGTCTGTAATCCCAGCACTTGGGAGGCAGAGACAGGAGGATTGCTGATTTCGAGGTTTGCCTGGGCTACATAGTGAGCTCAGAGCCAGCCTGAGCTACAAAGTGAGACCCTGTCTCAAAAAAAAGAAAGTGAAAAAACACACCATAAAATAGGAGAAAATATTTTCATATATCTGAAAAGGAATTGTGTCCAGAAATATATAAAGGACTCTTAAGGACTCAAAACAAATAAAAAAGAAAAGATAATTTAGACAGGAATGGTAGCACACACCTATAATCCCAGCACTTGGGAAGCTGAGGCAAGAGGATCACTACAAATTTGAGGCCAGCCTGGGGTTACATAGTAAGTTCAGAACTAACTTGAACTATATAGTGGAGATACTGTCCAAAAAAAAGAAGGCTGGGAATTCAGCTCAGTGGTTCCAGTTCCTGCTTTGCAAGCGCAAGGTCCTGAGTTTGATCCCCACATACAATAATGCTGGGTGTGGTGGCTCACACCTACAATCTCAGCACTCAGGAGGCAGACAGGAGGATTGCTGTGAGTTTGAGGCTTGCCTGGTCTACATAGTGAGCTCAGAGCCATCTTGAACTACAAAGTGAGACCCTGTCTCAAAAAAAAAAAACAAAAACCTGGTGTGGTGGTGCACACATGTGATGCTAGCACTCCTGAGACAGGAAGATTGTCAGGAGTTCTAGGCTATCCTGTGCTACAGCATTCAAGACCAGCCTAAACTACAGAGCAAGACCCTGTCTCCAAGAAAGCAAGCCAACTAAATACAAAAATCAAAGAGAGGGCCGGAGGGTTAGCTCAGTGGTTCCGGCGCCTGCCTCGCAAGCGCAAGGACCTGAGTTGATCCCCGGTTACCACATATAATGCTGGGCGTGGTGGCTCACGTCTGTAATCCCAGCACTCGGGAAGCAGAGACAGGAGGATTGCTGAGTTCGCGGCGGCTTGCCTGGGCACCATAGTGAGCTCAGGGCCAGCCTGAACTACAAAGCAAGACCCTGTCTCCAAAAAGCAAAAAAAAAAAAAAAATCAAAGAGAAAAAAAAAATTTTTAATGGGCAAAGGTAGCCAAGCATGACAGTGTATATTATACACTATCTGAGTCGGGAGTCTGAATCAGGACTATCACAAATTCAGACCAGTCTCTGGAACTTGGAGACTGAGTCAGACCCCTGTGTTTCAAAGGAAAGGGCTGAGGATATAGCAAAGGCCCAGGGTTCTATCACCAGTACCACCGGAAAAGGAAGGACCACACGAGGTAGCTCATGCCAATAATGCCAGCACTCAGGAGGCCAAAGCAAGAGGATCCCCACAAGTTCCGGGCCAGCCTGGGCTACTCATGAAATCAAGGCCAGCCTGGAATGCATAGCAAGACCCTTTCCAAAAAAAAAAAAAAAAAAATCAGAGGAAAGGGAAATGCATGCCCAAGGATACCAGGAAATATATACAAGGATGTTCATAGCAACATTATTCAAGATGTTCAAATATTGGGAACTATCCACACAGTCATCTATTAATAAAATGAATGAATGTATTATGGTATATTCATGGCAGTAAAAATAAATTGTTCATAACTAAGTGCTATAACTCAATGCAGTAACACGGATGACTCTCCAAGAAGAAAATTCTGTCTTATGGTAGGAGCTTGTTGTTGAATTTAATCTCCCTGACTCTAGTATAAGTGTTTTCTCCTTTCCTCAGTGGCAGCTAAGTAGTAGGAAAGATTTTTGTGAAGATTGATGGCCAGCTATTGTTTTTGCTCTGAGGCCTTTTCTTTAGTGTTTTCTTAAGTATCCTGTGTTTGGGCTGTAGTCTTTGTTGTGGTCCTTCAAAAGGTCTGAATTCATTTCTCTTCTGGGGAGAGTGTGTGAACGTTCCCATGTGCCACATTGCCCTTACAAATGCCATCTTGATTAAATTTTTTTTTTTTAAACAAAGGCTGCCTGGCTCTTTATCTAATTTGTTCAGAGAAACTTTCTGCCTTACTTCAATGTACAGGGTCCTAGGCATGTTTAAGCAAAGAGAAGCATTTCTGTTATGGACTTTATGTAGAGTTTTTGGCTTGCAAATCTTTTAGCACCAAGACTGGATGTGTCTTAAGCAGAGAGGCAGCCAGGTCATTTATATCATGGCTTTACACATAAAGCTAGCACTACTGACTTACTGTACTACAAAAGAACAACTTTAGGGACAAGGGTTACTGTTTTGAAACACTCAAGTAAAGTTGCCCGTAGTACTTCTTAAGCCAACTGTCCTTCTCTTAACTCTGTAGAACGATTGTTATGTTCTTTGCTTGTGCATCCTTTTTGGTGTCCAGACTCAACTAGAAATCAAGAGCCCAGTTTAGAATCAGACCGCCTGACCAGTTTGAGACTTGGAGTGCAAAGATTGTGTCTCCTCTATATGAGAGGAGGATAATTGTTTTATAGGGTTGTGGTAAGGATTAAATTTTTAAAATACATGTGAAGTGGATAAAATATTGCTGATAGTTGGGTTAGATTCTGCTTCCAAATTGTGATAGGATAGACAGAAATACCTATACATATATGCACTTACATAATGGTAGTTTTTTCCTACTTGAAAACTATTAATTTGGGCTGGAAGTATAGCTAATTAGAGTATTCATCTACCATGTAAGAGGCCCTGGGTTCAATCCCTACCCTGGGGAAATATTAATTATGTGTGAATTAATTATGTGTGTGTGTATTTTTTTTTTTTTGAGATAGGGTCTTGCTTTGTAGTTCAGGCTGGCTCTGAGCTCACTATGTAGCCCAGGCAATCCTCGAACTCAGCAATCCTCCTGTCTCTGCCTCCCGAGTGCTGGGATGGCAGGCGTGAACCACCACGCCTGGCACTGTGGTATGTGGTATTGATGGCTGGTGGGCGTGAGTCTCCATACCCAGCATTGTATGTGGTTACCGGG
>PVIC010042355.1:0-15831 GCA_004025085.1 Thryonomys swinderianus
CTGACCTGCAGGCTTAAGTCACCAAGGAGGCTAACTGTCCAGGAACAGTGCAGCTCATTCTCTTGGAAAAATGGCCACACTCGAAGGACAATAGCAATTCCTCCCAACTAAGTTATTAGTGTAACTTTCCTGTCCTTTTTCTTTTCTTTTCTTTTTTCAGAATCCATATCTTTCTTCCTCCCCTTTCTTTCTTTTTTTCTTGTCTTTTGTCCTCTTTTCTCTTCTTAGTGCCTGCTCCTCCTGCTCTGTGGGATATTTATGAACCTGTTCAATCAGAAATTGCTTAGGAATTATTCCATACACTGTTTTGCTAGTTTTCATGGGTGCATCATTTCTGAACAAATAGACAGAAGGAAGATCACTAAATATAAGCTAATAGTTTTTCCTCCTGAAAGCTGTTTTAGAAAGCACTGTAAATTTGAGGATAATGACCACATTGGGAAACCATTTTGCATTATCTATAAGAAACAGATGTTATTTTATGATTTGGTTCCATGTTTCCTAAACATACCTCTGATAAAAATGTATGTGTGTTTGCACAAAATTTATACAGAATTATTATAGCAATCAAAAAAGGAATATTTATAACACCTCCAAATGAAAATATCTCCAGTCCATCCATCATTAATAGGTAATCAGTGTGACATATTGTTAAGTAGAAAATTTATAGTACTAAACATTACTGATCTCTAGTTACACAAAACATGAGTAAACATCATAATCATCATATTGAACAAAATAAATTGGACACAGAAGAATATATAGAGTGTGATTGAACTTGTATAAGGTTTATAAACCGGCAAACCAGTGTCTGATAGGAATACTATTGCTTCTCCTGTGTCTTGATCATCTATAGAATTTGGAGTCTCTTCTGGAGTCATTGGATCTTATGTAAGATAGGATGGATTCCTGCATGGGCAATCAGAAATAGATATTTAGATTCTACAGCCATCAGTAGCATGTCTCTTTAACCCTAATCTAAGAACAGCTGGTGAGGGCTCCCCAATTCCACTTCTTGCTTCCTACTGTCACTCTCTTTTTCAGGCTACCAGCTTCTATTTCTGCAATGGTAAGAAATAAGGTCATTCCCAGGTTTTTCTCAAAACCAAATTCCAGTGTTTATTTCAGGACAGAAACCAAAACTATGGAGCAGTTTGAAAGTGAAAGTAAGGCAACATTGCCGGGAAAGAGGAGCATTGCTAAGAAATCAGCTGAATTTTCTTCTCACCAGTAAGTCAGGTCAACAAAAGATCATTCCAGTGACAAGCAAATTTTTTGGTGAACTTTATATGGGAAAAAACTGAATTTTCTACCTACCAAGCTTCTTTCCATATAAGTTAATATATCGTCTGAAGTTAAATTTAGAAATATTGGTTAACAATGATTTGACTTCACGTATATTTAATGTATTCTATTTATGAAAAATACTTGTGAGACCATAAAACCATATATATTCCAAAACTCATTGCATTATTAGCTCAGTGAATGAAACAGTGGTTATTTTTTCCCTTCCTTTTTTTTTGTGAAATAAGAGGAACTTTTTAAAAAATGTAATTTAATTTATTGGTACATTATATACACACATCACAATTACATTCCACATTGAGAATTTGTACCAGTATATGACATAAATTAATTTTCCCCTTCCTCTACCCATTCTACAACCCACACCCCTATATACACAAGCTTTGTTTCCTTTTTTCTTAACATTAATTTTTTTCTTTCCTTTCATTATTTACCCATAAACCCCATTTCCCTTTAAATATTTACTATTTCACAATATCGATCATGGATTCTAGAACACTTTTACAACTTCAGTTTCTCATACCAGAGAAAAGATACAATGTTTACACATCTGTGACCTATTTATTTAACTTATGAGTATGTTCTTAAGGAACGTCCATTTGAGTATAATTGACTCAACCTCATCATTCTTTATGGTGAGTAATACTCCATTTTATAGAAAAACCACATCTTTTTTTATCCAGTCTAGAGTTGATGGGCATTTGGGTTGTTTCCAAGATTGAGCTATCATGAACTGTGCTTCTATAAACGTGGGTGCATGTATGTTGTTGTGACATGAATCTTGTAATTCTTTTGTGTATATTCCATCAGGGAAATAGCAGGGTCAAATAGAACCGCTAATCCTAGGGTTTTTTTTTTTTTTTTTGAGACGGGTCTTGCTTTGTAGCTCAGGCTGGCCCTGAGCTCACTATGTAGCTCAGGCAAGTCTTGAACTCAGCAATCCTCCTGCCTCTGCCTCCCGAATACTGGGATGACAGGTGTGAGCCACCATGCCCAGCACTGTGGTATGTGGTATTGATTGCTGGTGGGCGTGAGTCACCACGCCCAGCATTGTATGTGGTTACCGGGGTTCGAACTCAGGACCTTGAGCTTGCAAGGCAGGCGCCGGAACCACTGAGCTACATCTCTGGCCCGTAATCCTAGTTTTTGGAGGAATCTCTACACTGATCTCCATAATGGTTATACCAGTCTACATTCTCACCAACAGTAGAGAGGGTTTCTTTTACTCCACACCTCTCCAGCATTTGTTGCTGGCTAATTTCCAAACAGCAGCTATTTTTTGTGAAGTGATGAAATCTCAGTGTTGTTTTCATCTGCATCTCTCAAATGACCAGTGACATTAAGCATTTCTTCATATACTTCTTAGCTGCTTTTACATCTTCCTTTGAAAAGTATCTGTTCATTTCAGATGCCCATTTTTGAATAGGATCTTTAAATTTTTTAAAGCTCTTTATGTATTCTAGATAGTAACCCTTTGTCTGAGGAACAAATGGTAAAAGATTTTTTTCTCATAATATTGGTTGCTTTTGTGCTCTGCCAGTGGTTTCTTTTCCTATGCAGAAGGTTTTTTTTGAGACAGGGTCTCGCTTTGTAGTTCAGTCTGGCCCTGAGCTCACTATGGTGCCCAGGCAAGCCACCGCGAACTCAGCAGTCCTCCTGTCTCTGCCTCCCAAGTGCTGGGATTACAGGTGTGAGCCACCATGCCCGGCATTGTGGTATGCGGTGTTGATTGTTGGTGGGCGTGAGTCTCCATGCCCAGCATTATATGTGGTTACCGAGGATCAAACTCAGGACCTTGCGCTTGTGAGGCAGGTGCTGGAACCACTGAGCTAACCCTCTGGCCCCATGCAGAAGCTTTTTAATAAGGTGAGATCCCATTTGTTGATTTCTTCTGCTAGTTCTTGTGCTGTTGTTTGTAAAGTCTTTTCCTAAGCCAATGGCTCCCAAGTTTTACCTAACCTGTTTTGAAGCAGGTTTAGTGTTTTTGTCATAATATTTAGGTCTCTAATCCACTTTGATTTTAGTTTAGTACATGGTGAAAGAGATGGATCTAGCTTCCGTCTTTGGCAGGTCGAAGCCCAATATTTCCAGCACTATTTGTTAAAGAGGCTTTTTTTTTTTTTTTTTTTGAGACAGGGTCTCACTTTGTAGTTCAGGCTGGCCCTGAGCTCACTATGTAGCCTAGGCAAGCTTCAAACTCAGCAATCCTCCGGTCTCTGCCTCCTGAGTGCTGGGATTACAGACATGAGCCACCACACCCAGCACTGGTATGTGGTATTGGTTGTTGGTGGGCGTGAGTCACCACGCCCAGCATTGTATGTGGTTACCGGGATCAAACTCAGGACCTTGTGCTTGCGAGGCAGGCGTTGGAACCACTGAGCTAACCCTCCAGCCCATAAAGAGGCTATCTTAAGGGGAACTTTTTTCAGTGAATAGGAAGTGTTTATACAATATAATCATACATAGGATCATAAATATGGACAATATAAAGCATTTCCCATTTTACAAAGGAGATTATTTCAAGAAACAATTTCTGAATAACCTCTATACGTTGAGTACTGCTTTTCACTTCATAACTTACTGTTAGACATTTATTTACAAGCAATAGCTATGCACTTATAAAGATTGGGCACAGAGAACTTATTTATGTACTGGTAGTTTAAAGAGCTGCTTAGAATAAGGAACTGTGTAAGCTTTAACAGAAATGGGCTTTTAAGAGTCACTGCAGTAAAGAAAGATTCACTGTTGACCTACAAAATTAGATAGAACTGGATGGCAATAGTGGGTTTTGAGTAGGACAAATTTTAATTTTATTTATGTAGCAATCTACACCAAATATTTTACAGTTAGCCATGTGCTATGTGTTTTGATGTTGATCCCTTTCCTTACCCACAGGGGAAAGATGTAATAAGCAGGTGGATTGCTCTCCTCAGAAGAGTTACCTAAGCATTAGAAGTACTGGCTTCTGAATCAGTCGCAGTCATTGCTAATGGGTCTAAGAGTGGTAGAAAGTCAGTGAAGTTAGAACATGAGGTGGGTCAAGGGGAAGAGTGGAACAGGATACCCTTCTATTAACAAGGCATGCAGAGTGGCAGGCCCAGCAATGCATACCAGTGCATGCCCTATTCCAGAGCTAAAACCTGCCATCCTCTTCCTGAAGAAAGGTCATTAGGTCTTGTTCATGAAGTCACTTTAAGGCCGGTATTCCTGCCACAGAAACTCCCTGTTTCTTTGCCCAGTGTTTCAAAGGGAAGGCATTCCCACGACCATAAATGGAATCTTTAAAATTTATATCCTTGCTATTACCCAGGCACACATATGTGTAACACAATATGTAGCACACTTTAATTTGAGCATTTTCAAAAGCTGACATCAGATAGTGGCCCTCTTAGCTTCTTTACCTAAGGATACAAAGAACCAAGAGGAAAAGCCAGACAGCCCCTATGGGTTACTGTCAGGAGTGGTGTGAAACCAAATGCATGGTGGTTCAAGAGACTCAGAAAGCCCAGTTGGGCTATCAGTGGTCAGCTTAAGGGAATTTCTTTGGGTGCTTTATTTTCTTTCTGCTTTTGTTCTGTTGTGGATCAAGCAAAGGGTCTTGCTCATGCTGAGCAAGGGGTCTATTACTGAGTTACAACTCCACTGTAACCTGGCAGGACTGTAAGTCAACCCCAATTATGAGAAGAATCAGGACTAGTGAGGATGAAATCTGTCTCCCAGTGCAAAAATGGGCAACTATGGGTTAACTGTGGAAATAACTTTGTTGAGAAAGATACATTGTAACCTTGGTTGCTACTGTACTGCAAACTCACCCAAACAAGGTAATCTTAGAACACCCTGGCAAAGCTCCTGCTGCCCCATCATAGCCCCTTTTGCGGATGTAATTATGTTTAGATTAGTGAATGTTTCTCCCATGACTACTGTTGCTGTTTCCCCTTCCCATAGAAACAAAAAGATATAAAAATGAGTGTAAGCTTGTATTTGATGCTTTGGAGGTGACTTGAATTCCTTGAAGCCACTGGCAATAAAGCTGATTTGGCCCCTATTCAGTATGATCAGCGGTCTGTCTGGAGACCCTGGGGTCATGTTTCAATAGTATACAAGAATATAGTTACCACACAGTTCCTTGAAAAGAGATTCTGAAACAGGGAGGAAGGCGTACTCTATATAATAGTAAGTCCTCAAGCCAGGGGAGAAATAGTGAGTCACAGCAAAGAGTAAAGTAGTGTAACTCCTATATCTTTTCTCTAGTTAGAAAAACTGAAGGTGTAAATGAATGACAAAATGTATGCTAGGCAATGTAAAATGGGAAGAAAATATGCAAAAGGAAAGGGGAAAGATGGGTAGGGGAAAGTAAAGAGGGGAAAGAAAAAACTTGTTAAAAAAGGAAACAAAGCTTATGTATATCAGAGGTGGGGTTTGTAGAGAAGGCAGGAAAAGGGAAAAATGAGAGTCAGAATGTGTCATGTACAGGTATGAGTTCTCAATGTTAAAGGTGATCAAACTGTATGTATAAAGTGTACCGATAAGTCAATTAAAAAAAAACCTAAAAGACAGAAAACAAGAAATAGGGAGATACATCTTTCTCAAATGGAAAGGAAACCAAGAGATGGGGAGAGAAGGAAAGGGGATGAAAAAAGGAATTAGGATGTGTTTTATATATATATGCACCAGTTCCACACAAGGAACATAAATTTTGTGTACTGAAAATGGACTAATAAATTATCAGGGAGATCTCTCCATGTTGGTCTCAATAGACTTAACTGTGCACCTATTGTGTGAATATGACCAGCACATCTGAAGGACAGTTTAGGTGATGAGATCAATAGAAATGAAAAACAAGAGCTCCTGAAACAGAATTCAGTTGGCTACTTTTCCTGAGCAACACCTTGTATTTTGGGATTGAGGGAAGGCAGCTGGGTCCTGAGACCCTGTGGATCCCAGTCGGATCAGCGCACGGGTTTACATGGTGTCAGAAACACTTGCATTGCATTGTTTTCAGGTCAGCCCCATTTGGTGAACATAGCACCTTTGGTGACCATTCTGTGTCGGTTATGTTTTCACCACTGCTACTGTCCACAGACATGAGGAACAAAGAGAACTTCTTGAGAGCCTATTGTTTGCCTTCTTTAGACGGTTTTCCAGTGTTCCAGGCTTCTCCTGACTTTCCTGGAGTTTCTGACAAGTATTTTTCTGATTCCACCACCCAGTAAGAAGTTTGCATCATAAATAGGTTCTGGGAGGACGATTTGAGCCAGTTCCCTTTCTATGTCAGAAGATCTGACTTGATGCAGGAGCGTCTTGAAAGAGAGGTGGCTGAGATGCTTGTGAGAGCTGCGGGTGCCTCTCACCTGTGCTGGGAGATGGATGGGAGTGTCCTGCTTGCCCCCTTTTCACAGACCACCCAAATATGCAGTAGGAGGAGCATTTCTCCGGGTGAAACTGACAAGGGCGGTGAGGACTAGCTCACCAGATGAGGGTATGTCATTCTAGGCATTTTAGGTGAGAGACATGGAAAGCAATTCTGTTCATTTACAACCTGCAAAAAAGTAGAGCTGTGCCTTTAAACCTTGAGGAGCAAAGCAGAAATAAGAAGTCACCTCAGTCTTGCTGTTACTTTATGAACTGTCTGTATATTTTACCCCTTATCAGTGAACATCATTTTCAGGGACATATCTATCCTCTGATAAAATTAGGATTTTCTTTCAGCAAAGTGTCTTGAGCCAAAAAAAAAAAAAGAGCTGTGATGGAAATGGTACACTTACATGATTCTAGCATTTTCATTGCTATTTAAACACAGTACATGAGGTAAAGATGGTGTTTCATTATGGTCATGGCTGAAAATCTTGGTGAGGGGCACATTGCCTGTGTGGGTGTAGTTCCTCAGAGAAAATGGGGTACCAGGTTCAGATGTCCTTCATGTCCTTCTGTGTCAATAACTTCAGGCTTTGTTCCTAAGTTTGAGTCATTTTGAGAGAACTACAAAAGCAGCTTATTTTATGACAGTATTAGTTTTTTTTTTTTTTGAGATAGGGTCTCACTTTGTAGTCTAGGCTGGCCCTGAGCTCACTATGTAGCCCAGGCAAGCCTCGAACTCAGCAATCCTCCTGTTTCTGCCTCCTGAGTGCTGGGATTACAGGTGTGAGCCACCATGCCCGGCAGTATTAGTTTTTATTCAATTAGCATATTTTGAGTTACTGGTATTTATGCATACACAGGAGCTGAAGATACTTGATGAACAAGACCATTATCTGGAATGAAGGGAAATCGAGGGACATAGCCGTACACAGGCAATTGCATTTTTCACAATTTTATAGGAGATTCTGTCATGAGAGTGACATCATGGAGCAAGGGCAGCACAGAGGGACCACCTCACCCAGTGCCAGCACTTAGGAAACAGGAAATGTGTTTAAAAAATTTTTATTGATATATTTTAGATACACAGAATAACATTCATCACAGGGAATTTGTACTTGTACAATATATATATTGTTTCTTCTTTCTTTCCCCGTCTTCCTACCCTCCCTTTCATCCTACTTCCCATCCTTAAAAAAGCTTTACTATTTTTCTTCTTTTCTCATTTTTTCTTTTCCATTCCTTCTTTTCCCTTCCCCTTTTCTTTGTTTCTTTTCCATCTGAACATTTTCTTCCCACTTCTCAACATCTATTATACATTTTGTTCACGATTTACAGGTTTGCTTTCTCATACCAGAGAAACAATACAGTAGTTAAACCTGTGAGTCTGATTTATTTTACTTAAGAGTATGGTCTCAAGGTGTGCTCATTTACCCAGATAGGTCTCAACCGTACCTTTTTTCCTCTTATCTTGGCAGAGTAGTACCCCATTACATGAAAAAACCCACATCTTTATCCATTCATTGGATGACAGGCGTTTTGTCTATTTCCAAGATTTAACTCTTACAAACTGTGTTGCTATAAACATGGGTGTGCATATATCACTTTGGTATGCTGCTTTTAATTCTTTCAGGACGCTATCAACAAGGGGAATAGCTGGGTCAAAAGAAACATCTAGTCCTAGTTTTTTTGAGGACTCTCCATGCTGATTTTCACAGTAGTTGCAACAGTCTATACTTCCCCCCAACAGTGGAAAAGGGTTCATCTTCTCCCACAGCCCCTCCAGTATTTGTTGTTGATTGATTTCTTGATAATAGCTGTTCTTTCTGGAGTGAGGTGGAATCTCAGTGTTGTTTTCACTTGCATTTCTCAAATGACCAGTTATGTGGAACATTTTTCCTACATTTACTCACCACGGTTACTTCTTCACCTAAGAAGTGGCTATTCCACTCAGAAACCCATTTTTTTGGGTCAGAACAGGAAATATTAAAGAGGAACAGAAACCAGTAGAGAAAAGATGTGGGTAAAGAAGTTGGTTGTGTTGAGTAAGTGTATAGATTGTGTGGAAAGGCACAGAATCAATAGGTAACATGTCCAACTCACAGAACTACACTGCATTAATTTAGCTCACAAGAGTCTGCAGCAATAGACAGTGGGGTAGAATTCACTAAAATGATTAATTAGCCCTGAAGAAAAATTACCCTTGTAATTTACCAATTTTAGGATTATAGGATTGGAATTTAGAAGTCATGTTAGATAGACTCTCTGAATTTATTGAGAAGAGATAATTCAAACAGGATAACCAGGCTTGTTTGTGCTTCCCAGTTACCTGTTTTGTAATCAGGGCCTGACTGTTGAGTGACTGATGCCATTTGCAATAGTACTAGAACCTCACATCCTATAATGACATTGTTGTATTCCACATATCACTTATTTCACTTATTTCATTTTTAACTTCAGCCATCAGAGGGACTTTCTGGAGTAAATACTAATTGCTACCATACAAAAGGCAAAGGTGATAGTATGATGTAAATGTATAATTTTTAATCTTCTCCTGTATCTTTTCACTACCAAGTTTTACTTGATTTTGATCATTTCTATTATTTATTGTATATTTGTATTGCATTTATATAATAATATCAGTATATACTTCACTATATTCATTGGTAGCACGTATATATATTTCTTGTGTCTTTCCTTTCTATATAGATAAATATCAAAGATTTTCTTGTATTAATACAAATGAGCTTGTTCTTTGATTAAGTGAATGTAAAATAGTCCTTTGCATGGTTATCTTTTGTTATCTATTACTGTAACTCACAGAGAGTTAGTGGTCTTCAGTTTTCTTTCAAGATACATTGCTGCAACATATATTCTAATATATTAATTGTATTACTATATTATATTCTAATATGTATTCTACCATATTCTAATATATTAATCTATATGATAATTTGATAATGGATCAAAGTGTGTGCACGTAACATCTTGGCATGTGATAGTAGCAATTCACACTGTTAGTAGCAAAGAGAAGTTATTTTCTGTTGACCTAAATTCTTGTGTCAAGAGATAATTGATTGAAACAAATCTGGTTTTCTTTCGTGATCTGTGGAGAATGTAGTATTGTTGAAGTTAAACCTCTTTATGTCTATCTTAGGTATTTATCCTGTGTTTTCCAGGGAAATGGCCTTTAATCTCAATGATTTAAAGAATTGTTATAAATTATTTTGTTATTTTTTGACTTAAATATATTTCTTTCTTGTCATGTTTCTTATCTTTCTGATAGCTTTCTGTGGAGAAAATATTTTTTATGCTGTTAACATCAATCCTTCGTTTTTACTTTACCATATTAATATGTTTTATAACCTCTTCTTATTTAATTTTTTTTTCTATGCTGGGGAGTAAACTTGGGTCCTTGTGCTTCCAAGGTAGGCGTGATACCACTTGAACTAAATCCCCAGCCCCAATTCTTTTTTTTTTTTTTTTTGAGACAGGGTCTCGCTTTGTAGTTCAGGCTGGCTCTGAGCTCACTATGTAGTCCAGGCAAGCCTTGAATTCAGCAATCCTCCTGTCTCTGCCTCCCGAGTGCTGGGGTTACAGGCGTGAGCCACCACGCCTGGCACTGTGGTATGTGGTATTGATGTCTGGTGGGTATGAGTCTCCACGCCCAGCATTGTATGTGGTTACCGGGGATCGAACTCAGGACCTTGCGCTTGTGAGGCAGGCGCCGGAACCACTGAGCTAACCTTCTGGCCCCAATTCTTTATTTTTAAATATGTTTGTAATATGTTCCACTGGGAATGGGCCTCCCACCAGGATTTTTATTCTCTGGCCTTATGGTTATATTTTGATCCATTAAATTTTTTTTGTTATAATGTGTAAGAACTTCAAATTTTCTCAATTTGGCTGAATATTTTATAACGTGAAATATATTATTCAATTTCACATGACTTGATGAAAGTATTTAGTTTTCCACTCTGCTTTATGTTACACTATTTACCAGTCTGTGTTGTCTCTAACTTACAATTTTACTTCAGATTTTCATTGTGTATTTCGCTTGGGGCTTTTGGCAGATGGTGTAAAATTTACTTTCAAAGAAATATTTGGTATATTTATTTGAATTACATTTGATGTAATATATCTTGATGTAAGTAGCATCGACATTTTAAATCTGTACATTTTATTTTTTTTGGTACAGGGATCAAACTTGTGATTTTGTGTTTGTGAGGCAGATGCTGGGACAATTGAGCTAACTTCCAGGCTTATTTTGTATATTTAAAAAATTGCGACCTCAATGAATTTTACTGATTTACAAGTAATTGTATTGTGTGGTATTTGTTGTTATTACAAATTTAGTCTTTTATCTTACTGATAAAACTATTTATTTAAATTAATCCAAACCAGTATCAAATATTGTTTGCCTTATATGCAGCTGGCTGTGACACATACCTTCTGCTTTTCTTTTTTTTGGGACAGGGTCTCGCTTTGTAGTTCAGGCTGGCTCTGAGCTCACTATGTAGCCCAGGCAAACCTGGAACTCAGCAATCCTCCTGCCTCTGCCTCCTGAGTGCTGGGATTACAGGCGTGAGCCACCACACCTGACACTGTGGTATGTGGTATTGATGGCTGGTGGGCGTGAGTTACCACGCCCAGCATTGTATGTGGTTACCGGGATCGAACTCAGGGCCTTGCGCTTGTGAGGCAGGCGGTGGAACCACTGAGCTAAATCTCCGGCCCACACACCTTCTGTTTTAAACTTAATAAACTGAAATTAATATGACAGAGTCTTCAAAACTAATCCTTATGAAATCTTTTCAGTGTTTCACCCATGATTTTAAATGGCACACAGAGTAGTTTATGGGGACCTGGCATTTCAGAAAGTAACACGTTGCCAATTCCATCCATCATGCGTGCACCCCAGAAGGAGGTATCTTCCTTAGATTTTTCATGTTCTTTTCGTAGTCGGTTTATCTCTCTGTTCATCTCTTCAGCTTTCTTTGCAAATCCTTCCTCAAGCAGATCTTTTTGGACCTATAGCAGATAATCATAGCCATCATGGGTTTGGCATTTGCTCTCAACAAATCTAACAGCTAAGGACATGTATGCCTTTCCTCCCCCAAGGGAGGAATAACGTGCCTGATGTTTCCACGTTTCCTGGGTAGTGAGACTGTCTGGGGCTCCTAGTTTCCTAGGGTTCCCTCACTACCACCTTATTGAGAGTAGGGAGGGGGCTGACCAGTGACAGGCCGGACAACTGTGCCATGCAGACTCACCTTCAGCTTGTGCTCCAGCACCCTTTCCTGCTCCTTTACAAGGTTCTCCTTTTCTCTCCGCATCTGCTCCTTCAGTTGAGCCATGTTATCCTGGTAGCTTTTCATGTGGGCCTCCATCATTTGCTGCTGCTCTTTCTGTTTCTGTCTTAGCAGCTCCTGTTCTTTCTCAGCTGCTTCCTTCATGATCCGCTCAACTGTTCCACAGAGATTTTAGAGAGAGAAGGAACAACGGTCAGGCTGAAGTGTAGAGACCAAATTGATTTCAAAAAGGCCAAGAGAGGAATCATTAAATGCTCTGGTCGCTGCACCTTCTAGAGCACATTTCCAAATGTTGTTAGCCAGGATTTATCTCACCAACTGCCCACCCTTTCCTTTTATTTTCAGATTAGGGAGAGCAGGGGATCTATTGTAGGAGAGGAAGCTCATTGTTTAAGGAAGCTTTTCCTGTCCAGTTAACCAGAGGGCTGTGGCAAACCCCTCTGTCCCCAGCTGTACCTGCTAAGGCCTTTTCTCCTTCAGTAAGGGCTTTGTCAGACTGCAGGATGAATTCCTCTGTAGCAGCCTGGGACTGTAGGAAGCTCTGGAGAATCTCGTTTGCCTAAGGAACCAAGAAGGAACAGAAAAATATCAGGGAGCTATGATTTACTGTCTTGGTGGGCAGACTATTGTTCTCTAAACTTCGTAATTTTGTATTCTCCTTAAGATTTCCTTGCTCCCTTTTCAGCCACAAACACAATGTAAATTCTTGCCTCTTTTGGGAGATTTCAAATCCTTCCATACTAGCCTGTGTCTTAGATGTCAGTTTTTATTTCCCAAAATCTTCTACTATGTACTGTAATGTTACTGATCATATCTAGATGTCTCCTTAAACATCATAAGTTTGGCTTTTTCAGAGATGGCAGAATCTAGAGTGTAAGATGCTTGGATTAAGAACGTGTAGTTACTATGTCAGTTCACTGGATCATTCAGCACCACCCTAATCCTGGTGCCTATGCAGAGTGTAAAAGAGGCAGAAAGATGCTACTTAGGCCTCTCGCTCACGTGCTTTGTTACCTTCTGCCCGCCATGAACTGCTTCTCCTCTGCTGTGCCTGTCTGCCATGCCACCCTGCTTTGGAGCCAGCTGGTTTTGGACTGAAACCTCTACAAATTGTGAGATAAAGAAATTTTTCTTCCTTTAGCTTGTGAGTGTTGGGTATTTGGACTTAGCAATGAGAAAAGTAAGTAAGACACCCATATTGCAGACAATCAGATCTGTATACATCCTCAAAAAAAAAATGCTCTGTATTGTTTCATATATTTTGAATTCATCTCTTTTTTTTAGGATGCTTGAATCCTTTTTTTTTTTTTTTTTGAGACTGGTTCTCACTTTGTAGTTCAGGCTGGCACTGAGCTCACTATGGAGCCCAGGCTAGCCTCAGAATCAGCCATCCTCCTGCCTCTGCCTCCCAAGTGCTGGGATTACAGGTGTGAGCCACCACAACTGGCATTGTGGTATGTGGTACTGATTGCAAGCCCAGTATTGTAGTATGTGACTACTGGGGATTGAACCTTGGGGACTGAACCAGAGACCTTGAGTTTGCCAGGCAGGCGCTGGAACCACTGAGCTAAATCTCCAGCCTTTGAATCTTTTATCTTACCTCAAATAACACTTATTGACAATTCACCATGCCCTTTTATTTCCTCTCATAGAAAGTTTTCCTGGGGAGATTTCAGAATTAAAAAAAAAAGTTAAATCTTCAACCATATCTGCAGAGCTTAGAATTCCTGCCAAGTACACTGAGCTACCATGTAATCCAGCTCTCCCTACTCCAGGATTTTAGTCTGGAACTCATTTATTTCACTGAACATCATATATCTCAGCTGTAATATGTGACTAATAATAATACCTATTCATAACATTGTCCTGAGGATTAAATAACAACTTCAAAAGTAGTGTGTAATCACATTACTGACTATATACATGTATATAAGAAAGTATAGAATATGTTTCAGAATTATTCTTGCTAATATTCTCACCATTCTAGTTGCATCATTATTTCTGTTTTCTGCTCATGCCTAGATGGCAATGTTTGTGACAATGTATACAACTGGTTGTTTATATAAAGGGTAAGATCATCAGCATCTTGCAAAAATGACTTTTCTTTAGACTTTGAACTCCCCATACTCAGCCCAAAAGCAATCACACACGTGCACACACACACACACACACACACACACACACACCATTTCCCATTGTTTGACTGAGGAAGGAGTATTCTACAACAGCTGGTATTACTGATAGTTTATTCAGTTTTTCAGGGAACAACTGTTTCTCATTCTATCAAAAATAACTATTGACATAAAAGCCAAAAACACAGAATCATCAGGTGCTCTAATCTTAACCTCTTGGAAGTGCAGTGTTTAGATATTAAGGAGCAGAAATATGCTAATTAATTCTGCAATACATATCCCATTCCTCTTTTTTTACATCTCACCTTAACTCCTTTCCTGGGCACTAGAAGGTAGCCCTGTTCGACCTTCTTTCTTGCTTCCATGTAGCGATTGTGGCCTCCAGAAACACAGAAAATTCCATTTGAAATGCCATCTATCAGTGGCTCTGAGAGCTGTTTTAGTTCAGCTTGGCAATATTTGGCAGATGCCTCTTCATTTTGCAACAGGAAATGTTTCTTGTTTTCTTCGATAGTTTCCTGCCAGGGAAATGTAAGCATGTAAGAAAAGGAGCTGTTAGGAGGAAGGTCCAACTGTGACCGCGTAAGAAGCAGCCGTCTGATGACTTGCCGCTGCAGCGGAACATGGAACACACAGCAGGCGTCAGGACACGTCGTCCTCCAGTCCCATTTCTGACCAGTTGTTTGTGTGACTTGGGAGACCCCTCAGCTTTCTTGGCCCCCTGCTCATTCTCTCTACTGGGTGGGACTGAACAGCACAGAGCGCCTGGCTCCTTCACAGCACTGGGACTATAGTGATGAAACCCTCAAGTGAGGAACAGGAATGTGCTGCCAGTAGAGTTTCCAAAAAGGATTCCTATTGCTGTGGATGAAAATGCAGAGATGAAAAACTAACCCAACAAATAATGACTGAAAAATTCTGTGTGCAATACTTTTCCAATGAACATTTGAATGTGGAAAACTAGAGTAAAGAAAAAGTTTTATGTATTTGCCAATCGCAAACCAAGGATCAGAGAAGAACTTGACGGGATTTTGAGGTCCGTTGCAGTTGAGAACTCAATTTCCTGACACTTTGGTCTTAGCCTAATGAATCCCTACGTACAACACTCAGCCTCCTTCAGAGCACTCATGAGCTATAGAAGTGTGAACTAGTGTGTTTTGCACCTTCAAGCTCCTAAATTCACTCTAATTTGTTATGCACTAATTGGAAATCAAGTATCTTTGAGATAGAATGCCACCTGTCAGGCTACAGAACCTGTCACTCACATGAAGCCAGGTTTGCTTCAATAAGAATAGAAGATTATTCACAGGGGATCAAAATAGTGAGCTCGAAGCCTCATTCCTGCAGAGCAGGAAGAAAAACAAAAAGGCTAGGCTGCAGTACCATAAGCTTCCTCTGGAATTCTCTATCTTCATCCTTGAAGGAGTGCTCCATGAACAGCTTGATGGCTGCCTTCTCACAGGCTGAGTGCACGTCCAGCAGCTCCTGGAGGGTGTCTGTAGGAAATTGTATTTGCTGAGCCATCTGCTCGCTGTAGTGGTCAGCTGCCTTCTGCATGGCTGCTGAGTTTTCTTGCTGCGCCAGAGTGGTCACAGCATTCTCCAAGCAGGGCACCGCCCCACTGTTGATGGCCTTCACGTAGGTCTCCACCAGAGCCCCCAGCCCTGAAAAGGAAAATAATTTAAGGGAAAATAATAAACTCTCTTTGTTCTTCCTTCCTTCCTTCC
>PVIC010042356.1:0-15837 GCA_004025085.1 Thryonomys swinderianus
AGAGAGAGAGAGAGAGAGAGAGAGAGAGAGAGAGAGAGAGAGAGAGAGAGAGAGAGAGAGAGAGAGAGAGAGAGAGAGAGAGAGAGAGAGAGAGAGAGAGAGAGAGAGAGAGAGAGAGAGAGAGAGAGAGAGAGAGAGAGAGAGAGAGAGAGAGAGAGAGAGGGAGAGAGACAGAGAGAGGGAGAGGGAGAGAGACAGAGAGACAGAGAGAGAGAGAGGGAGAGGGAGAGGGAAATTTCTTTCATAAGAAAGCACATTTTCAGATCTGACCTAGCCAGCCACATGTGTACAGAGGAATCTATTTACTTTAACTCAGAGGCAAATCCTGTGCATTTAATTTTAAAAGTCCTTTACATTTATTCTGATGTCAACTGCTGTATTACCAGTTATAATCTGGGTGTTTCAGCTTCTCGTGCATAAGCAACATTAGATAAAACGGAAAACTGTGAGTAATGCATAGTATAGTTCTAGTCGTAGCTAATAAAGAATGTTAATAATTGGTATTTATGCATCTTAGCTCATGACATGAAGTAGTGCCCTGCTTTCCTCTTCGGGGAGGTTCTGTGGGATGTTCAGCCAGGTGAGAAGCTTCATAATCTTTATCCAAACAGCACCTGGGGGTCTCATTCCATCATCTCCTGCGGCAAGCGGCTCTGATGCTTGCTCTCCGGCCGTGGCTGTGTACGCCGCCAGCCATTCTCCGTCCGGCTAGAGCTACTGACTTCCACGAACGGGGCAGCGTCCGGTCTGAGCTCTGTGAGAGCTCGGCGGGGTCAGGTGGGCTGGAGGACAGTTCGTCAGTGGCTTCTTCGTGTTCGTGGTCTGGAGGCCTTTCCTCGGCTGGCAGGAAGGCGGCTGGGTTCAAAGACCAAAGTCTCTCTAAAGTAACTCCGGGATTTCTACAAGGCAGCCCTTGGTACTGTGTCATCCTGAGGTGCAAGAGCCGCTTATATCTTTGGTTACCCATCAGAGTCTAACGGAGTAGGGATGGATGCTTTACCTGGTGATTTTGTCCCAAAGTCAGTTTGTCTGCTTTTTTAATGAGGGTGGCAGTTGCCTCTAGGGCGCTGTGGCAAGGGGGTCGTCCAGCTGCTATTGTGTCTGTTTGTACAGATAGGCCACTGGCCTCTGCCAGGCCTCTACCATCTGTGTCAGAACTCTGAGGGCCACGTGGGTATTTTCATAAACAACGAGACTAAGTTCTCAGTTCATGTTCAGCAGTCTTAATGCCAGTGCTGATGAGGAGCCGTTTGAGCTGTTTGAAGGCAAATTCTTCCTGAAGCTGCCATGTCAGAGTTTGACCCTCTGGTCTGGTCAGAGCAGCACAAAGGAGCTTGCCATTTTTTGCCAAACATCGGATCCCGATCCAGCAGGAACTGGACTCCTCCAGGAATTCAAGGAGTGTTTTTTTTTTTCATTATTAAGTCATACATAGGAGAGGGCAGATGATTTTATCCTCTCCCTTCCCAGTAAGCGGTGCCCCTTGTTTATGATCAGCCCCAGGAGCTGGACAAAATGTCGGCATATTTATGCCTCTTTCGAGGACACTGTGTAGCCTGCACTGTGTGGACAGCCACGGAAGGGCTGGTGTCCCCTCCCGCGGTCCGGCTTGTCTTGCTTGGCAGCAAGAGGTCATCTGCACCCTGGAGCAGGACACGGCGCTGCTTGTCCCTGGGCCAGCAGCTAGGTGAGCAGCCAGGGCTTCCCTGAGCAGTGTGAGGGAGCTTCTGAAAATGTGCAGGAGTCCAGGCTAACTGTGTCTTTTGCCCCGGATTGGGGTCCTCTTCCTGAAGATGAAGAGCAGCGGGCGTTGGGGGCCAGCCGTGGGCAGGAGAAGGCATCTGTAAGACCCAGGGCGTAGACCAGGCTGCTCGAGGACCCACGGAGTGACATCGATTTTACTGATGGCCCAGAAATCCCGCACCAGGTAGTGTCCATTTCCACTTGTCTTTTTAACTGGCCGCAATGGAAAACTCCAACATAACTGGCATTCTTTCCGGACCCCTGAACCCCCGCCCAGTTGATATGTTTCTGGGCCCGAGTCACACCTCTCGGGCATATTTTCTGAGTTTGGCAGAAGTCACCCCTGGTTTGAGTCCTACCGTGTTTGGGGGGCGGTTGTTTGCTCCCCTGGGTGGGGGCTTTTTGCCTACACCTCTGGAGATGCCCCTCATAACTCTGAGGCGTGTGTTTCTTCCTGACCAGCAGCAGTTTCCACTCGTCCTCTCTGATGACGGTTACTGACAGAATCAGTCCTTTCGGGGCCTGCAGGGTCAGGTTAGCAGTTCCTCCCACGCGTGTGTTACACGCACCCCGAGCTCAGTCGGCAGCTCCCTTCCCAAGACGGGCACAGGACACTCGGGTGGATACAGAGCACATGTCCTCCCAGTTAGCAGGTCTGTACTTGGCAAAACGGTCTTGCCATCCGAACCCCGGTGCCCCCACAGTGGTAGTGTCTCTCATGGCGAAGTGGGCACAGGAGTGCTTAGTGGAATGTTCAGCCTCTGTGTTCACTGTAAAAGTCACTGCTTTGCTCCTAGGGGTCCAGAGTGAGGCAGCCAGTTCTTCCTAACCTGACTCAATCTCTGCAAGTCCAATCAGGTCAGCGACCAGTGACTTAGATTGGTCCCGAGGGCTGATATGACTGAGGGGCTTGCAGTGCAGTGTGCCTGCCCTTCTGATTGGGCGCTCACTTTTCCCTTGTGCAACCCTCTTGCAATATGCATATCGGTCTGGATACAAGAGGATCTATAGCTGATTCCACCCCTTGCATGGTGGTCCTGGAATTTGAGTAGGTTCTGGTCTCCTGAGTACAGTTTCAAGGAGCAAGACTTTTTAAAAAAATTTTCTATCTGCCTCACACTGGGCTCTGTGGTCTTGGTTGAAAAGACTTTTGTGGTCTCAAGCAGTTGAGTGGAATTCATACCAGCAATTGTGCTAAGTTACTGGAGTTCATGGTGGATATCAAGAGCAGACTAGGCAATGAAGGCAGCGTTGATCTTCTGGCGGTTCTCGGGAGACCTGGGATCAAATGGTGTGAAGCAGTGAAATGGCTCACAGAGCCGCTCATGGGAGTCCCAAGCCAGGTGCGAAGTCCCAGTCTGGGCTGGTGCCAGGAGCCACTGTCCTTGGTCACTCCCTCGGGACCATGGGCCCACCTAGGTCCTGTCCTGGTAGATAATTTCTGGCCTCGGTGAAATGTCTGCTGTTCTCCTCAGTGCTGAAGACAGCGAGTTCCCCGAAGCCAGTGAGGGCCTGAGGGCTTTCTCAATGGGAGGGCTCATGTTGTTTCCAGCGCAGGAGAGCAGTTATGGGGCAGGGTTGGCAGCGGAGGGTGGCGGACCTGGACTGGGTGGAGCCCTTCTCTGGGGTGCTGGGTGGAAGAGATGAGGGCTCACGCGTAGGCAGCTGAACGGCAGGGGGCCGAGCGGACGGAAGGTGTCTAAGCAGAGCAGTCTCATCACCACCGAGGCAGTAGTAGGGCTGGAAGCCAACACATGGGGTAGTGGATGGACAGAGACCGGCGAGAGACAGAGCTGCCCAAGGACTGAGGAGTGGACCATCTGAAGACTTTGACATGCTGCAGGTGGGGTGGCCACTGGCGCGGTGGCGGCGGACCTGAGGGCACTGAGGGCTTTGAGGCGGTGGACGCTCAGGCAAGACTGAATTTCACTGTTTAATACATTTTAAAGTGCACAACTCTGTGACTTTTAGTACATTTAGGACTAGAGCCATTATCTACGGTTCATCAGGTTTTCATCACGCTAAGGATTAAGGAGTTTAGTCCCACTGCCTGCCCATCCGCAGCTCTGGAAACACCATCTACCTTCTACCTCTGTGGGTCCCCCCGCTCTCAACACCTCCGCAGTGAGTTCCCGACCCACTCTCCTTCCGAGAGGATGACCGGAAGTTGGATTTGTCCCTAATCCAACAAAGAGAGTCTTGCAAAGCACATCTGTGGATTTTAAATAACACACCTCTGAAGGTTTGCAATGTGAACGTCCTTTGTTTGGGACTTACTTTACGTGGACTCATTGTGCACACGTGCATACACACACACACACACACACACTCTCTCTCTCTCTCTCTACCTTCTTCCTCTGAGCACACCTCTTTCCAGTCTAATCCATGTTGAAACTTTATTGACACTCCCTTTGGCCAAATGCTGTCCCTTGGTACGAGTTCACCACCATTTGGGGATCCTCTCATGACAAGTTGTATATATATAGGAGTTGTTTCCACTGATTTGCTATCATTAATAATGTTGCTACATCTATTCACGTACTGTTTCATACTTGTTATCACTTCTACTGGGTATGTACTTATGTATCACGTGGCTTGATCAAATAGATATTCAGTGTAACATTTTGAGAAACTTAAAACTATTTTCTAGTTTTCTCACTGCTTTATTTTCCTACCAGTGATGAACAGCAAAGCAGTTCCAATTTCTTCACAGCTTTGCTAATACTTGCTGTTTTCCATTTTTATTTTTACCATAGCCATTCTAGTGAATGGGACAAAAGATCTCGTTGTGTCTCTTTATTTGTTTTATCATAATGATTAATAATATTAAGAACATTTTATATGCTTATTGGTTACATGTATTCCTTATATAAAGAAATCTCTGCATTCAAATTCGTCTCCTAAAATTTGCTTTTATTTATATTTTTTGAGTTGTACAGCTATATATTCCAGGTCTTTGAGGTTTTTGAGATGTGGTTGGCAAATATGTCCTCCCGTTCTATAAGGTCTCGTAACATTCCTGAGAGACACATTTTAAAAAGAAACATCTTAATTTTGATAAAATCAAATGTATCTTTTTTCTTTTACTGCTCACATTTGACGTCATATTTAATGAAAGATTAGATTGATACTCATGGTTTCTTCAAAGTGTTGCATCAAGTTACCAAATTTGCTTTTGAATATGGCATAAGGGATGAGCCCAAATTTCACCCCAGCACATTTGCTGAAAAGACAGTTCTTTCCTTGCTGATTGGTCTTTTGATTATTATTACCAATTGATTTTGTTGGTACATTTTATATACGCATCATGATTACAATCGACATTGAGAATTTGTACCAGTACATGACACGATTTAATTCTCATTTTTTCCCATGTCCCTGCACACCCTACACTGCTCACCCCTGTCTCCATAAGCTCTATTTCCCTTTTCTGAACCAGCAAATATTTTGTTTCCCCCCTTTACTAACCCTTACCCACTTTTCCCTTTGAATATTTTCTATTTCACAATATAGACTAGGGTGAGACCAGATTATTATTATTTTCTGTATATTCAATAGTAATGTCCACTTTTGTTTTAATACTTTGTGTTAACTTTCTTTTCCCCTAGAGCAGTCTACACATAAATTGTTATATTTTTATCTTTTTCAGCAACTAACTTTTGGTATTGTTGGTTCTCTGTACTGATTTTCACTTCTTTATTGTGCTTAGCCATTATTATCTTTGTATTTCCATCCTTTTCTTCTCTCTTCCATCCTCCCTTCCTCTGGGTTTAGTTTGTTTACTCTTTCTAATGATTTATGCTAGAAGATTAATTGATTTGTGATCTTTCTCCTTTTCACAGGGGTGATTGCACTTCTATATTCCCTGAGGAGCACGTCTTTTGCTCACAATCATCCTGTTGTTTGTTTTATAACATTTTCATTTATTTAATAGTATTTTCTAGTTTCCATCTTGATTCCTAGATTCATTTACTAAATATGAATTATTTAACTTCCAAACACTGGGGAATTTTCCAGATTTCCTTGTGTTACTGATTTCAAATTTTATTTTCTCATGTTTGATAGTGATACTTTTTTTTCTTTTTTGATACAGGGTCTTGCTTTGTAGTTCAGGCTGGCCCTCAGCTCACTATGTAGCCCAGGCAAGCCTCGAACTCAGCAATCCTCCTGCCTCTGCTTCCTAAATGCTGGGATTACAGGCATGAGCCACCACTCCTGGCTCTAATTTTAAAAGGTAAAAAGATTAATTCATTCATAGTAACTTCTACATTAGTCTTTTTTTCCCCTGTATTATGTCTTTTTGTTTTACACTTATTTCATTAATTGCTTTGTGTTTCAGTGTTGTTTAAAAAAAATGATAAATTTGACTTCATTAAAACTAAAATTTTCCTATTTCATAATGAATCATTTAATTATCATTTCCTTCCTCTTATTATTTATTATAATAATTGTTTTATTTTTTATCTAGGGATGATAGTTAGCAAACTAACATCTTATATTTATAACAAACTAGTTTAACTTAATAGCGACCTAGCTTTAAAAATATACAAATATTTTGTCAGTATACAACTCCGTCTTACCTTTTGTGGTTGTCATTCCAAATTATATCTTTATATGTTGGATGCTGGTGAACACAGATTTATAACTTTTCCTGCATGCATTGAGGAGGGAATTGCTGCTTTTTAATGATCATGACCCCTTCCAAAACCTGCCAAGGTCCTCAGTGCTGGCATCTGGGAATACAGCTTCATGGGGAATTGGTCTATCACAGACGTCATATATTTTAGTTTGTGTGAGAACATTAGTGGCCTTTATCCAGCTGATGAGTGTCTTGGCTACTTTCTCGTCACGGAGACACAATACCCGATGCGCACAACATAAACGAGGGAAAGTTTATTTTGGGTCACAAAAATATTTTGGAGCCCCCAGTCGGCTGGCTCCTAGGCAGGGCGGAATGGCAGAGGAGAAACAGCTCACGGCGTGGTGCACAGGAAGCAGAGGCAGATCCCGGGAGGAGGGGGGAGATCGCGCCTCCCAGGCCATGCCCAGCGACCACCCAGCAAGCTCGGTCAGCCATAAACTCAGCGGAGGACTAGTCCACTCAAGGGAAACAGTCGGCTCTCAAAGTCAGTGACGACTGGACGAGGCTTTGGAGGACGGTAGACACCTTAACCACCAGCGTCCCTCTGTGAGAAGAAGACAGCCAGGGAAAGACAAAGACAAGAAGGAAATATCACACAGCAACATGCAGAGACTGAAGAGGAGACTGTAAGGAAAAGGAATCACCTACGGCTGGCCAGCCACAGGAGGCAGGAAGGGGAAAGAAATAAATGGATAACTAACTAAATTTTTTTAAATAGATGCGTCCCTGCAGGTTTCAGAGGAAGCAGCCCTACCGGAGCCTTGATTTAGACATTCAATCCCTTTATTTATTCTGTCTCCCTCTATCAGACCCCGCCAGGATTTACTTTAACATTCACTGATTCTGCTCACAAGTTGGGAAGTGCCTACTGGAGGTACACGCATTGTGTTTATTGGACATAAAGTATGTGTTATATCTAAGAAAGTAAGAAAAGACTGTGCTGCATTTCTGATGGACCAGGAGAGGGCTGACTGCCGAGACAGCACGCGTGGGATTGAAATGGTGCTGGGTGTTTCATTAGGCCGAGAGGCAGCGGGAGAGGGATCTAGATGAGAATTCCTGTGCCAGTATCTGCACGTGTGAAGGAACTCGAGTTCTTTTGGGAGACACAGGACTCACAGAGCTGCGGGAGACCGCGGAGATGCACCATAAGAGAAGGGGTCGGTGACGATGGTTCCATCCGTTAAGAAGGTGGAAATCCGCCTTAGCTAAGTTCAAGGAAAAAGTAGAGGAACCCCTCATTCCTATGACCTGTGAGAGTAGGATTTGGGCGCGAGGCTCCATTCTGTGTGTCACTGCTTATGCGCACACATTCCCCGAGGCCTCGGGGCTTTTCCAGAGGCGGCTGGGTCTCGAGTGTGGGGCTGATCCGCGGTGCGCGCTGGGTCTAAGGCGGGTGCCCAGTTCACTGGCTGCTTTGGCCCCACCGCAGACCTGGCAGCCGGGATACAATGAGGGCCAGAAAGAGCCTGGTCGAGTCCTTTCCCCTCGTGGCTCTTGCTGTCCTCGGCGGGCCGCGGCCGCGTGCCAGCTGGACCTGAGCCAGCGGATGACGGACGGGAGCCGCTACTCAGGGGAGCTAAATAAACCTTTCCTCCTTTAACTTTGGGTGGCTGGTGGTTTGTCTCAGCAGTGAGAAAAGTAACTTACGCAGCCTGGACGCCCAGGCAGGGGTTCAAGTCACGCCTTCTGGGCTCCGGTTGGTCTCCACTGCTCGTCTCTCCTTCCTCACCTGTCGGCCTGCCTTCCAGGGCGCTGTAAAGGACAAGCCCTGCTTCGGTGTGAATGAGCGGGCCGAGATGAGGACTCAGAGGGGAACGACAAGCGGGAAGCGACGAAGGTTAGATGAGACCAGAAGGTGGCGCCCTAATCCACTGGGCCCGTAGCCCTGAGTCACGAGGGGGGTCTGCGTCTCCGCGTGGAGCCCGCTCCGCCTGGGGCCTCGGCGGGTCCCACCTGCCAAAAGCATACACAGCCGTCCGGCCCTGACCCCCAAAGACCTCGGGACCACGGTCCCCGCGAACACCTCGTCTCTGGGACTTCCTGAGTGGACGTTACTCAGTTTTAGCAGCAAATGCTGGACTCAGTGAGACGGCAGCCAAACCTGGCAGTGCCCGTCTGCCAGCCAGCGGTGTCCGTTTCCACTGCTGCTGCTATCGCCACCGTGCCTCTCCCAGACGCCCCCAAATAGGGATCATTTCGGGCCATCTTGTCTTTGCTGATGCACGTTAATGACAGGGGGGTCAACCCCCTTCTGAGAGTATAAAACATAAATACTGAGAGATCACGGTGACCAGGAACAAAGACAAAAAGAAAAAGAAACAATGAAAGCAAAAGGAAAAAGCCAAACAACTATCAGGTCCCAAGGAACTAGAAAACGAGTGGGAAGGTGGGACGGAGCCAGATCACGACATTCCCAAAGGAAAATCTGGTTGATCCTGCAGAAAAGAGAGAGCTGTTCTTCCCTTTTAGGAGAAAATGACATAATTCTTCTTACATAACGGAGAAGGAGGTCTGCGGCCGGGTGGAAGAGCACAGGAGCCCGGCCGCCCGAGGCCCCGACCTCTGCGGTGCCAGGCGCCAGCCACCGCTCCTGCGCGGCGCCGTCATCCGGGGAGTTCTGAGCATCCTACTGGGGGGACAGCGCAGTGCCAGGCTGTGTGTCTGCCGCGCACCCCGGAACACATCAGCTGTGAAATACACGCTGTCCTTATCATATTATGCAACCGTGGCTTGTGCTTTTGAGACATTACATGTTAGACAAATGCTAACATCTTTCTTCTGAAACTGAACATGACTTCAGGAATATTCTCATTTCTGAATACAACCATGTGTTTATACTTGGTTAACTGTAACAGTATTATGTTGATGTGCAAGGCTTCTATGTAAGTATTAGAATTTTAAGGAAGATATTTTGAACCATCAGGGCAATAGCCTTTTGCAATAATTTGATTTAAGAACAGTAAAATCAGGCTGGAGATTTAGCTCAGTGGTTCCAGCGCCTGCCTGGCACCCACAAGATCCCTGGTTCAATCCCTGGTAACCACATACAACAATACCGGGTGTGGTAACTCACGCCCACCAGCAATCAGTACCACATACCACAGAGTGGGGCGTGGTGGCTCACGCTTGTCATCCCAGCACTCGGGAGGCAGAGGCAGGAGGATTGCTGAGTTCAAGGCTTGCCTGGGCTACACAGTGAGCTGAGGGCCAGCCTGAACTACAAAGCGAGACCCTGTCTCAAAAAAAAAAAAAAGAGTAAAATCAAGTGGGAATAACTGAATATACTTTATTACATATATAAAATCATAGATCATTTATTAAATTTAACTTCTCGATTATTTCTGCTTCTGCAGGGGGTGTATTGAATACCAGCCTGTGGTGCTGGCTAATGCCCTTTACATAATAAAGGTTATCTCTGCTCACAAACCTTCTCAGAAATCTTTATATTTACTTGGGAGCAGCAATCGCATATGAGTCTTGTGTTAACGTACACCAGGGGCGAAAAGAAAGAAAAAAGCCCTTCCAACTCAGACATCTTTCAGCGAAGAACAAACAGAAAGACGAGAACTTTGAGATTTCAGGGTAAACAGGAGGCTCGTTCTCCTGCACTACGAAGTATGTCAGGAGACCGAGGTTGCTTATTTACTCTTCTGTTGCATATTGTGCTGGGCCTTTTCCTAAGTTTGTGTTTACACAGGGCTGGGCGCGCAGAGGAGGGAGCGTGTCTGTTCGCACTTTAAACACCCGGAATCTTGGGCCTGAAGGAAGGTGGGCAGCCTGGCCTCGATTCACCTTCCTGCTTGTCTGCCGGGGAGCATCCCGAGTCGCTCCCGGGCCCGCAGGTTGGGACAGGATATCGCTGTGATGAGCTCCCGCGTCACTTGAGATTTTACACTCCTGGTTCAATCTAGCTCTCGAACGCGGCTTTCAAAACGCTGGCCGACGACCCAGGCCTGCAGGCCTGTCTGAGCCGCCACGCGCTCTCCGCGCCCCGGTCAGTCCCGGCTCCGCCCTGACTCAGCCTCTGTTTCTGACCTCCACGGCAGAGGCCGCTCAGCGGGGTAGCGTGACTTCCCGAGGCCGACTCAGGCGGGTCTTCCTCGCACAGGCAGTGTCAGTGCCGCTGGGGGAGGCGGGCACAGAGCAGCGCCTCGCTCTGGAGTCCCGGTCCCGGTCCCGGTCCAGGGAGAGGATTAAGTGCCGTGGAACGGCGCGCGGAGAGGACGGCACAGCGGCGGGTGCAGAGCGCGCCGGGCTGAGCCCCAGCTCCGGGCTCGTTCCCGACGTGAATCTTGCTCAGTGTTTAATCACAAGTCATTTTTATCGGAAAACGCTTCAAGCAGCGTAGGATGCAGCCGGCGGCGCCTCCTGCTGTTCCACACACCTCGTCCCTGTCTTCAGATCCTGCAAACCGGCTGTGCGCGCGGGGCTAATGTGAGCCCCGGAATCACGCAGTGAATCGGCGCGGTGCGAGCGACGCTGTTTTCCTCTCCCCGGCGCGCTTGTGCCCCCAGAATGCCTCCGGGCCTCTCCCGAGCGATGCCCCCTCCCCTGGTGACGCGCGCGGGCTCTGGCAGCCGCGGGGGGTAAGCGCGGGGCGAACTGGAGCCACAGCCTCTGTCCTCGGCGCCCGGACCCAGCTCCAGCGTGTCCGGGGGTCGAGGGGCCTCCCCTGGGCGTCTGGCCTTTGCGGCGTGGGGAGACAGAGTCCTTCCGCACCGTGCCGCCTGTCACCTGCGTGTACCCCACGGTGCTGTGGAGGGCAGGGGCCCCTGGGAGCTTTCTCTAAGCCATCTCCGCGTCTCTCGATGTCACGCTTCTCCGTGACGCGGTGGGGTAGATACTGTCACTTCGCTGGCTATTTTTATCTCAGGTGGCGGTAATAAGGCATCTGGACGCCACTCACTGTGGCGGGAGACACTCAGTCGAGGAGAAGATCCCGCCTCAACCACAAAGGGACCCCAGACACGGGAAGCTTCGGGCGCGAGGCCCCGTGGCGGTGGCCTGCTGCAGGCCGGGAGGGTGTGGCTGGGAGCCGGGCTCACACTGGGTAAGCCACGGACGCCTCACGGGACGCGGACACAGCAGCGTTCACGAGGAGCGCGATAGCGTCGCTCCTGACGCCCACGTCTGTCCTCTGAGACGCGCTGAGCGTGCGGGGAAGCCGGGCGAGAGCAGAGGCGGTTCCAGGTGAGTGGCCGGGGCGGGAGGTGTTCAGATGCCTCACGACGATCTCACAGCCCTCGGGCAGCCCTCTGGGGAGGGGGCCGGAGACGCGGGGCGGGGCCGCCAGCCTCCCTGGGCCGCCGTGGGTGGCGACGCTCTGACCCAAGGTTGGCACAGGCGGCCCCGAGCGGCTCTGGTCTCCACACGGGGTTTGGTGACTGAGGCGGGATGTGACACTATTTGTGATCCAGGTGCAATAGAGCAATCCACACCTGGCACGTCTGTGTGCACACACACATGCACATGCACAGACACACATGCGTGGACACACAGACACACCTACCGCAAGAAGAACTACCAAAGTCACATGGATGTTTTGTAGAAAACCAGCGAGAATGAAGAAAACAGTCGTCTTTCATACTTTCCTAATTTTCTGTGATGGAACATTATTACAATCCTAACTCAGAAATGCTACTTTAACAGAAATGTACAGATGAACCTATAATTATTCTCTCTGTGTTCTACAAGCTGTCAGAAATGAAGGTCGGCTCTTCCTGGGGTCAAGGCTGCTGTTCCTGGTGAACGTCATCGGCGATGCGGGTGCTAATTCACAGTCCGGTAAAGAAGGCTGGGGTGAGTCCCGGCCTCCATACCGCGAGGGGACAGGGCCTCACCGGAAGGAGACCATGACAGCAGGCAACTTCCGGCTTGCCGTCCCTGCGGCCTGACCTTACTGCTGTGCTCGAACGCCGGCACTGCGTTTAGACATCTGGAACAATCAGTTCAGGAGCTTCTGCTGCAGACCTGGCCCTGCACTTTTCAGTACTGACCTTTCTAATCTTTAGCGTCTCAAGGAAATACCCTTGCTTAACCTGTGAGATGATAAACAGCGGAGAACACCAGGGGATAGAGACACCCGGAACCCCAGCACCTTCAGAAGCTGAGACAGGAGAAGGGTAAGTTCAGGTCCAGCCTGGGTAACTGAGTGACTCAGTGAGAACTTGTCTCAAAATAAAAAAATTTAAAAGACTGCTTTGAAAGTCTGAGGTTAAATTCCAAATACTGAAAAAAGATGAAAAAGAAAAAAATAGAGGAAAAATAAGTATATGTGCACAGCATTTATCCCTACAGTCGTGAAGGGAATTAGTCTGGTGATTCCCTCAACAGGAAGCTTGGAAACTCTTCTGGTTGCTGGGCCAGTGACGCTTCGTAGGCGAAAAGGGAAGAGCAGCCCTCATGTCACACGATGCCCAAGACGCGGCTCCTGCCCTGAGCACGTCTGTCTCCGAAAGCAGCACTTCCAGAAAGGACCTCGCAAGGACAGTGCTTCACTTTGACGCAGTCAAGCCTTGCTGTGGTTTCTGTCAAAACTGAGCAAAGCCATTTCATCCCCAGCCTCCCCCCCACAGACACACACACACACACACAGATACACAGACACACACACACAGATACACACACACAGAGATACACACACAGACACACACACACAGAGATACACACAGACACACACAGAGAAACACAGACACACACACAGATACACACACAGACACACACACAGATACACAGACACACACAGATACACACAGACACACACAGATACACAGAGATACACACACAGATACACACAGATACATACACAGATACACACACAGACACACACACATACACACACAGATGCACACACAGATACACACACAGACACACACACATGCACACACACAGAGATACACACACACAGATACACACAGACACACAGATACACACACACAGACACACAGATACACACACACAGACACACAGATACACACACACAGACACACACACACCCCACTAAGGGCCTCTAGCCTCTTCACCCTGGGCATCTTGTCTCCTCTACAGAGCGTAACCCCAAACACACGTGTGTCTTTCTGGCTGTTTCATTGAGGCACCGCTGAAAGATGCCATCGCAGACTTGCACGGTACACGGTGTCTTGCGAGATGCGCGGGGAGGCGTCTTCGCACTGTCCCGGCTGCCACCACACCTGACTCGATGAGAAACGCCTCCCTCTCGTGGTCCTTTCAACACTGGGGAAGAGTCGGAAGTCAGGTAGAGCGAGACGTGGCCTCAAGCGAAGCCATAGTTTCACGAACCTGCCCTGCCACTGGGTGGCGCTGGCGGCCACGCTCGCTGTGCTCCTGGCAGTCCCGCCTCCTGGAGACCGCAGGACCCTCTCAACCAGCTGCAAGCACCGCCTCAGCAAGAAGCCCGAGGGGCGGGGTGTGCGTTCGGCAGCGGGAGGACCCTCGGAGAGCGATGGCTGGCCTGGCGTTTTCACTCTGTCCAGTCTCGTGACGACCCCGTGACCCCGGTCACTCGTGGCTGGCAAGAGCGCCTGAGGCCCGGGCTTCTCTGCGGGCAGCTCTGCGCTGTCCGGTGCAGCTGCGGCGGCTGCGGCCGCTGGACGCGTCTGGAGCGCTCGGCCAGCCTTTCCTCCCCTCTTGGTGCTGAAGCGCGAAGCACAGGGAGGGGCTCCGGACGCGGATCCGCCGCCCTCGCGTTCGCCTGCCTTTGGAGGTGGCTCCCCAGGAAGGAGCGTGGCCGGGAGAGACACGGGCCGGGAATCCGGGGAGGCCCTGGCGGGGCCCCGATCCTTCCTCTCCGTCTCCGTGGAACACGCGCACAGGGGCCGGACTGGTCTGCAGGAAGGGAGAGGGCATCTCAGCCTGAGGGGTGCAGTGGGCAGTGAGGGGCGCTGGGGGTCTGCAGCCAGGGCGCCCCAGGGTGGTGCGCGGGGAAGGCAGAAGCCAGGGAAGGACCACGCCCAGCCTCCGGCCCTCCCGGCTCCGCGGGCGCCCAGTTGCTTCCTTCAGGGCTTCCGGGAGAAGGGGAGTTTCTCTCAGCACAGAAGTATTGAGTCTGTCTCAGAATCAAAGATGGAAGTAAAAGAATAAAAAATGCAATTTCAGGCCAGAGGGTTAGCTCAGTGGTTCCGGCGCCTGCCTCGCAAGCGAAAGGACCTGAGTTCGATCCCCGGTTACCACATATAATGCTGGGCGTGGTGGCTCACGCCTGTAATCCCAGCACTCGGGAGGCAGAGACAGGAGGATTGCTGAGTTCTCGGCGGCTTGCCTGGGCACCATAGTGAGCTCAGGGCCAGCCTGAACTACAAAGTGAGACCCTGTCTCCAAAAAGAAAAAAAAAATGCAATTTCATATATTGCTGGCAATGTAATTTGATAAACGTTACATTAACATTTTAGTAACATAGTTTTCATTTCGAAATAAGAAAGCTTCTGGGGATGCCCTGCTCACCAAAAGATAAAAATAAAATCTTTTAATAATCTGAGTGTGGTGACACAAGCTGTAATTCCAGCTTTACAGGAGGCTGAGACAGGAGGATTGCAGGCTTGAGCTTGGTCTGGGAAACTTAGCAATGCTCTGTCTCAGAATATTAAAAGAGTGAGCATGTAGCTACATGGGGAGGCTCTGGTTACCCTACCCACTGTCATGCACAAAACTCATAAAAATATTTTAACCATAATTAATTATATCTTTGGCCTACTTTGCTTCTTAAAGAAATGTGTTTTAAAAATTTAAATGAAGTTAGCAAGTATTTATTTCATGGTGCACATTACCAGAGTAAGATCAAGATGCAGACGAAAAGGGAAGAAAGCACTTAACCTTCACCAAGTCCAGAGGTGCATGCCCCACTGCCCATCTCCAATTACTTTAATTTCGGTACTCTTACTTGTGGGTTTTCTCACAAATATTGCTATTTGATTTTTTTTTTTTTGAGACAGGGTCTCCGCTTTGTAGTTCAGGCTGGCCCTCAGCTCACTATGTAGCCCAGGCAAGCCTGTAACTCAGCAGTCCTCCTGCCTCTGCCTCCTGAGTTCTGGGATGACAGGCGTGAGCCACCAAGCCCAGCACTGTGGTGTGAGGTACTGATTGCCGGTGGGTGTGGCCACCGCGCCCAGTATTGTTGTATGTGGTTACCGGGGTTGAACCAGGGACCTTGCGCTTGCGAGGCGGGTGCTGAAACCACTGAGCCAAATCTCCAGCCCCTGCTATTTGAATTTTAAAGTAACTTGATGCATCTGTTTAAGAGCAGAAGTGCAAAATAGTCATAATCTCATTGATTGGAAGTGAAAGTGCCATGGGAATTCAGTGAGCACAGGGGTAATCTCGGCCCAGTGTGGAGGAGCACGTCTGTCATCCCAGCACTGTGCGAGGCTGAGGTCGGAGGGTCACATGTTCAAGCCCAGCCTGAGAATTTACTGGCTTAGCGAGACTCTGCCTTA
>PVIC010042357.1:0-15838 GCA_004025085.1 Thryonomys swinderianus
ACTTAACTATATGAGTCTGTTGTTACTTTTATAAATGTCTGCGTCTTAAAAAGAAAATAGTCAAAGAAAGGGCCAAAGATAGGATTTGTTGGATGGAAAGAGCTCATGTAATAATGATAAAGATACAGAAAGATTTCCCACATATGTGTGGATATTACAGTGAAATTTAAAACACCCAAACTGAAGAAATCCTGAAAAGCTGCAGAAACTTATTTTCCTAAAGCAGACACTGGAGTTTATTTCCCATGCGTATCTGTAAGGTCACCACCTCTCCCGTCCCCAAATCCCTGGGCTGATGGAAGAGACTGGATACAGGGCACGAGGAGGAGCCCCATCCTCAGTCAGAAGGCTGGAGACGCCTGTGGGGGGAAACCCGGGGTCCCGGCCGGGCCATGCGCACGGCAGCCACGGCTCTGGGCTCGCGGGCCGGGAAACGCAGCAGCGGCGCCTGCGTGGAGCCCTAGGCGGCTCTGCTGGCTCCAGGGCCGCAGCAGGCCTGAGGCTCCGCGTGTGTGGACAAGGAAGGGCCTTGAAAGAACTGAAAACTTTACCCCAACCCACTGACTGTATTCTTCTGGCACCCTTACCCTCCCCTACGACTTCAGGGGCCACTTTGTTAAACAGATTATCAAAGACGAGCGCTGAACCAAGAGTCACCAGACGCTCAAGGAAACATCAACCCAGTGAACAAGAGGGCATGACTCAGTCCTCCCAAAGGACCCACTAGAAAGCACCATCCCCGGATCGAATCTGATCGGACTCCCAGGAAGTGAACAGGCATCCATCCGAAGTGGGGTGTGGGAGTTGAGGCTCACGAAACAAGGACATGTTGCTATTTCAGAACCCCCAAAATATGACATAGGAAATGAAATGCTTAGTCGATATTTAACAAGACATCAATGAGATGAAAAGTAGAATGCACACAGCCAGGAAGGGGTTGGCGAGCTGGAGATGTGGGTTAGAATGTTACGCCGAAAGACGGAGCGTACGGCAGCTTCTGCGGAGCGGGAGCAGCGTTTCCGTCCCTCAGGAGTGGAGGGAAGACCTTGCGGGGCTTCCAGCGGAAGCTGATGAGAGTGCGTCTTGATTTAGACATGGATGACTGATGACTGGGTGAACTGAGGGGCTGCGGAAATTCCATCTACGTAGTCTGGGTGGAACTAGATTTAAAATTGCAATATAATTTTACATTTTGAAAAATACAAACGAATTCCTGTTGCCTTCTGTAGCCAGCCCTTCCTGGCTGTGGAAGTCAGGGCGTTACATTTGAGGAATGGCTTGCGTTCCCCGGGCTGCGTGTGGATGTGATGCTGGTCAAGGCGAGAGCTCCGAGATGTGCCCTCTGGGTGTTGAGGTCCACAGGGTCGTCCGTATCTATAGTCCTTTCCCCGCCGTGGCCAAGGTGTTTCTCTCTCTAGTCAGCACTTGGAGTAGGGTTGAGATTTCCTTTCAAAGTCCAGGCTTCCCATGGCGGGTCCAACAGTTCTTCGCTGCCTGCAGAGCTGTTTAGGCTTGGTGGATAATCTTTTTAAATGAAAAGGACAGAAAGATGGTAGATTTTGTTTTGTGTTTGGATTGAATCTGCAAGGGCCTACTTACAGGTAACTCGATAGCCTTAACGAACTGTATGCTTAGTGGAGTACAGAGATTAGAGGGCGTGTGTGTGGAACCATTAGCCAGAGAACGTGAGCTCTGAGTTCTTGGCAGTCTCTTCCTGGTGAAAAGTAGTGATTAGCTTTCTTGATTACTGTTTCTGTGTGGATTTTCCCCATGTTTAATTTAATATTGCATGTTTCATTGATTGAAGGAATTCTGTGTTTCTCTTTTTCATTTTAACTCCTTGAATGTTTCCTGCGTGTGATGTAGAGGCCAGAGCCCACCGGTGGCGGAGTTTAACTTACTCCTGAAAGCACACGCTTTGGAAACCTACGGTGTGGACCCGCATCCGTGCAAGGTAACTGCCCCCAGCGGCCCTCGATCGACGTGAAGCGGGCTGCACGCCTGGCTGAACCCTCAGGAGGCCCCCACAGCCTGGCACGCAGCTGCTGATGAGAAGGCCAACTGTGGCGGCTGTCACTATGCCGGGCGTCGGTTCGCCCAGGGTGCCCGTGCTCACCGGCTCAGGGCAGCCCCACGCTGGCGAAGTTAGTGAGCGTGGCCTTGGGCACCACGCGGATGGCTTTCCTCCGGAAGGAAACACGGAGAGTCTCACTGTATTTTCAAGGCCGCTGCTGGCGAAATGCATTCTTTAAATGTGGGGAAGTGGAAGAACAAAAGACAGATTCAAATTACATGCTGCCATTGGGAGTCCCCCCCCCCCAGGTCTGCAGCACTTTCCTCGGGGCACAGCAGCCCCTTCTCAGAAGCTCCTGTCCGAGGCTTGGAACCCTGCGAGTCCGTCTGGGAAATCTCTCCTGGTCGAGCTCCTGAGGCAGCGAGGCTGTGTATACATTTTCCAGAAATAATTTATGCCAGCTGTATTCTCCTTTGCACATTTTAAACATGCAATCGGCTAGACACTAGCACTAACCTAAACTGTTTCCGTGAGTCAGGCCTCAGAGGTGCCCGTGTGTTTGCCCACACCGGGTCGGCCCGCCAGCGAAGGTCTGGCTCCCTAGCACAAAGCTCAGGCTCGTCATTAAAGCCCTGAGACGCTTCCCCAGCACCTGCCGCCCGGACTGGCTGCCGCCCGCTCCCTCAGGACGCGGGGTGCTGCCGGGTGCCCGGGAGGTGGGACCGTCGTCTTCTTGTTTTGCCTCCACCATTGTGATGAGAGTATGTCACGTGTCCGTGTCCCCAGTGCTACAAATTGGTTTATTCCATTTAGTGATTTTGATTTTACCCAGCAGTGTAATCTTCCCTGTTTTTGTTTACTACTTGAAGACTGGCTTGATTCTGTTGTTAGGATTCTTTCCCTTCACCTAATTTATCCACAGTGCTTCGTGTTCCTGGCCTCGCCTGGACGTGAGGTAGGCTTTTCTGGGCATATTTTGCTACTGAAGTTGTAGAAATCATGTTATAGAAACTATGAAGGGCTCGGGTTTCATCGTATTCAAGAGCTAGTGGCAACAGGGACAGTTCACTCCCCTGCAGCGCAGCTCTGACCCGGGCAGGCCGGAAGACAGAAGGCGTTTGCACATAAACACAGGACTGGCAAATTTTCTCCAGGAGGTCCCTGGTGGGCCAGAAGGTCCATTTTTCCTGACAGGTAAAGCCACGCCATCCCAGGCCTTGCCCAGATTTTGAAATCCTGCACTTAAACATTCCACCTCAGGAGCTTCCACTGAACTTGACCTGGAGTGAACTTGACCTGGAGTGAACCCAGGATGGAGAGGAGTGAGCGGACTGTTATCCTTTGCGTCATCTTCCTCAGTCCGAACAGTTCCTATTTCTTCTTTTCAGGATTCAACAGGAACAACAGCGTTTTTAGGATTCACTGCTGCAGGCTTCGTGGTATTCCAGGGAAACAAGAGAATCCACTTGATAAAATGGTGAGTTCTTTTGAAAAGCGGCTCGCCAGTTTTCTTACTATCTTGTTACCCTTCTCTTTGACATTTGTGTGAGTGTGTGTGTGTGTGTGTGTGTGAACGCATGTTGAGTGCCTGTCTACTATCTGTTTCTTCCTGTTGGAGCTTTAAGATAAAGGAATTTATCACCTGTGGGAGGAGCTGGTCTAGGTGGCTCTTCATGGGCAAAGGGATTTGTCAGGCTGAGGCGTCACCTCCAGGGACCTGGGCTCGAGGGCTCAGCTGTCAGGGTTCTGTCACCAGAAGCTTCGGCCGACCTGGCCGAAGGACTCAGCACCGCCAGGGTCCTGGGATGCAGATCACGCCCCACGCGATCCGGCCCGGACAGGTGTGGACCTTGCCTGTGTTCCTGCTCTGCGTTGCCGTGAACCCCATCTTTCCTGGCCTCTTCGGAGACACATGCATTTGTAATAGAAATGGAGACACCACTAGAACACATCTTCTTCTTATGCTAACCCTAGTTGCATGTCTTTAAATCTGGCTTTGTCACTCTGGCAGATCCTGTTCTCAAGTTAAAACGGGTTCGTGAGACATGCTCCAGGTGTCCCCGGAGTACAAAGGTGCTGCTTGTGCGGCAGGGGTGACAGTGACGCAGTCCGAGCGGAACCGTCCTCCCTGTACACGCGTCTTCGCACCCAAGAGCCATCTGGGGCCTGCGTTCCAGAAAGCTTTTCATAGGGCAGCTCCTTAAAATAAAACGCAAAGTCACCTTCCAACCACTGTGTCATTTACCACGTTGTCCTCACAATTCTGAGCATTTGTTTATGTGTAAAACAATCTTTGTAACCAGGAAGAGCAGGAGTGAAAAATTTGCGGTGTGAGACATGTGCTTCTTGGAGCTAGATGTGGAAGGACGAGAAAGCCCACGTCATTTCACTAGAGCTGAGATGACCCATTGTGCCAGCCTTGAAATGTGAGCAGGCCGATCATGATGTGGCTACTAATGTTCACAAACACTCTCGCGCTCTTTGGAAGAAAGATGTGGCCTCACCGTAAAAAATGCGAGGAACAACTCTGAGTTGTCTCAAGGCCTGCTTGGGAAGGCACCGTGTGGTGTACAGGTGACCGGGGGCTTTTCACTGTCCAGTGGACCCCACTGGGGGTGAGGTCATGGCCTGCCGCCTTCCGGTCCGCAGCGGGAGATGTGAGTCAGCAGGCTCCGGGGGGGGAAGCCAGCTACTTTGGCTGTCACTTCGTTTCTCCTTCTCACCCAGAGATTTTCTCTTCTCAGGCCAGATGTCTGCAAATTGAAGTTTGAAGGGAAGACATTTTATGTGATTGGCACGCAGAAGGAGGTCAGAGTGCTTTCCTCTCTTGCTGTGTGTGTATATGTGAGTGTGAGTGTGTGTGTGGGGGGAATTCAGGGATAAAATATAGGTTAGGGTTATAGCCCCCCCAAGACTGGGGAATTTTGAGTGTGATGATAATGGAAGCCACTGGCCAAAACATTTTATAGCTAAACAAATAAACACTGGGTTGCTGGAGAATTAAATAGTGGTGTAGTGTTGACTATCTAGCACTGGGTACAAAATGAGTGGGATAAACTTGAGGAATAAAAGATGAATCTCCTCTATGTGTTTGTTCCAAGTTGCAGAAGGATAAAATGAAGGCAGAATGCTTACAAAGCTAAATGTCAACCAGCACTAGACAGAGTGTTATAAACAGTCTGTACACGCTAAGAGCTGAAAACAAAGGGCTTGCCAGATAAAGGTTGTGGTTTACCTGGGAGTGCGCTTGGGGCGTTAGCGAACTGTTGAGCCTCGAGGCTAGCTCTGGAGCTTACAGGTTTTCTCGATCAGCTCCATGACTAGGTACTCATGCATGGAAAATAGGTTTAAAGACTAATCCCAGTGTGATAGAAAGGAAGATGATTCCTGGAGTGTCAAGGATTGCGAAGCTGCTTTGTATGAGAAACAGGGCTCTGATAGACCAGTGATGTCTGTAGTGTGTGGGTCGGGGACACCATTTCCACCATGCTTTAGAAACACAGTAATGTGAGAAATTGCTTCGTATGTATGGGTAGGAGACAGGATACCAGTAGGTAAATACCTGAAGGAAAACCATCAACTGTGTTGAATATGTTCTTTCTTGTTTTGTTTTATTTTATTAGAAAAAAGCCATATTGGCCTTCCACACGTCAACACCAGCTGCCTGCAAGCATCTGTGGAAGTGTGGGGTGGAGAACCAGGCCTTTTATAAGTAAGGAGCTTTTATTCATTTCATAATAGGGTTGAAAGGCACCCGTGGAATCCTTCATGTTTGTAAATGGTTGTATATTGTTTCCTTTGAAAAGAGCTTTCTGTTATATTTAAGTGAATCGTAAGCGCACTGCGTTGCTCTCCATGACTACCGTCGACATAGGCATGGCCAGGCCCTGAGCTTGCGAGGTGCTCACTGAGAATCACTATGGGCCATTTTTGAAGTTGTTTCCATTGAAGAAGTCACAGAATCTATTTATTTCTGGCCCAGCAGAAGCAGATCTTGTAATGGAGTTTAGTACAGGTGGTCGTGTTTTTTAAACAGTCAACAGATTTATCTGAGGAGGTGCGAGGAAACAAGCAGTGTAGGATACCTTCACCGTGGCCAGGTGAGTCCACTCCGCTCCCCTGTGGGGCCTCAGAGCCCTCCTGCCGGTGGGGAGGCGGGTCGGCTTATCCGCCATGTCCCTGTGAGGCTGAGGTTGCCCTGGGGTGGAGTTACATTCTCTGGAGTCTGGGTCGGATGTGCCCGCCCGAGGGAGCTGGGTCCCTGCTCGCGTGCGCGTGGGTAGCGGGAAGGCTGCAGAACCAGGTGTGTTGGTGAAGTGTCGGGAGGGCAGGGCCGCGCGAGGCTGAGGTGCTGGGACTGCAGGGACCACGTGGGGGCGCCCGGGCTCTGAGGAGGCTCACAGTGAGGACGCGTCCGTGGGATCCCGCCTTCTCCTCTCCGAGACCCATTCGGGCGCTTTGCTGTACCCCACACTGAGATTATCCTGACTCCTTCAACTCATCTCACTGAAAACAGTTGCTTCTGAACCTCCAGTTGTGGCTGACGAGCACCATCGGGAGAGGAGGACAGGGCTTCGACAGTGATGTTTAACCCTGTTTGCAGTAAGAATTCTTCCCTTGTGCTGAGGTGCAGGTGAATGTGGAGATAAAAGTAGGGACTCTGTGGCCATAGATAAGGTCTGATCTGGGACTGGAGACGACTGGAGACTTTGCTCATTGCTCGGGGCTCCTCAGGAGCTGGGGTGACAGAGGCTCCGCGTGCCGGGGGCTCTCCACGGCTGGTGCCGAGAGTCCTATGGCCAAGGAACCCCTCGGTACTGGACCTTAGGTGGGAGCACAATTTGAAGACTGGGTGAGACTGTCCCTGAAATGCCCCACGTCTAGAACAGCAGGAGATGGAGTTGTGGGTCGTGACCGTCCAGGGCCAGGGCAGGGCTCTGCCTGCTGCTGGGCCCGTGAGAGATCGCTGGCCGTGGAGATGCCCGTGTGTGGAGCCGGCTTTCATGGTGCCGGGGTCCAGAAGCGCAAATGCAGAGGTTGACACTGCCAACTGTAAGCTGAGCCTGAGGGTTTTTGTGTTTTTGTAAATTATTTTAAAAATTGAAATATATTTATGTGTCATAAAATGTACCCTTTTAAAGTACACAGTTCAGAAGTTTTTAGTATAATCTGTGACATTATCCAACTGTCACCATTATCTACCCTCAGAGTGGTTGGTTTTCTGTCTCCAGAAAGAAACTCTGTGCCCATGAGCAGCCCTTCGCCGGCCCCTGGCAGTACTGCCTACTTGCAGTCTTTGTGGCGTTCCCTGTCTCGGACCTTGTCACGTAAATGGAGTGATAGGCGACGTGGCACCTTGTCGGGCTTCTTGCAGCGAGCGTAGTGTGCACACCTCACCTGTACAGCAGCACAGGCTACGCTGCTCCTTTTCTGGTTGGACAGGTTCCACCAGACGCGTCCACAGCCTTTTGTTCGCCTGTTCGTCAGCTAAGGGACAGTTGGGTTTTTCTCTCTTTGTAGCTACTATGAACCTGTATGGCTTAAAGATGATTTGTAAAATACTTAGACTAGGACTTCAGCGGGTGCTTTAGCTTCTGTTATATGACCTTGGGCTACTAGTCCTTTGGTGCCTAAGTTTCCTTACTGAAGGTATGGATTGCTTCCTTCTGGGCAAGACCTGTGAAAATAAAGTGAATTAGTATATCAGTTACACCAACTGGTCTGTGTGGTACACGGTCGGGGGTCCGTAATCATAATTGTTGTTATTAGTCTTGCTCTCACAGCCCTAAGCCAGTTCCCGTGAGAAGTGTGTGGCTCATTCTGGAGGGGCCTCCTCTCGCTCCAGCTTGTTCTGGAAAGTGTGTCTTGACCTGTTTTCCTCAGTCACTTTGAGATTTGGTGGAGGCGGTGCAGCCGTGAGGCCTCCCGCCCAGAAGCCAGCCTGGGTCTTAGAAGAGGGTCGTGGTGCCCACAAGGGGACTGAGAGGGCTGGGGCGAAGGTGGGGCCGTTTGTCCACCGTGTCCCTGTGGCTAGGGGGTTGTCCTGGCTACTGTGGTAGAGTCTGGCATCACTTCTATAAAAGCAGGGCAAGGTTGAGTTTGAATTTCCAAAACCCCGTTATGTTCATCAGCTTTCCCGTTGCTGAGGCAACACGTCTGACACTTGCAACTTAAAGCAGAGTTTTTTGTGTGTTTTTTTTTTTGAGACAGGGTCTCGCTTTGTAGTTCAGGCTGGCCCTGCGCTCACTATGGTGCCAGGCAAGCTGCCAGAGAGGTTTATTTTGGTACATGTTGTAGAGGGTTCAGGCCGTGGTCTGCAGGCCCCAAGGCAGACAGCATGGTGGGAGGGTAGCGCCATGGCGGCAGGAGACAGGAGAGTCAGGCAGAGGCGGAGCCAGGGACACCTTCGAAGGCATCTAGCAGGGAGTTCCCTGCGGCCAGACCCCCCGTCCTACCAGCCCGGCCAGCTGGGAACCCATCGGCGGATTATTCTGGTGACGCGTGCAGTGCCCTGGGGCCCAGCCCCGTCCTGAGAAACTCAGCTCCGAGCAAGAAACCTTTAGAGGACATTCGAAATTTAACCTTCACAACAATTGAAGCTCTTTTTCATTTTCGTTTTGCAGATCACTCAAGGTACAGGATCCATAGAGTAAAAAAATAAACAGTAAAAAGTAGTAGAAGCTTTGAAAGATTTTCTTCCTGTCCCTCCAGAGACACGAGAGGAAAAACCTGGCCAGGAAGGCTGAGGTGGGGGAGGTGCCCTCCTCCGGGTTCCAGCAGCAAAGGCCCAGGCCCAGCTGTCGATGGGTGGGAGTGGGCATCGAAGAACCCAGAGCGGCATGTCCTTACCGAGGGAGGAAGGCACAGGTAGGGCCTCCTCAGTGGGGTCTGCTGGACCTTTTAGTCCTTCTGGCCAGGCACAGTCTGGCCGGGAGCTTCCCAGAAGCCTGTGCTGCCAGTCCGAAGCGCCCGGCTAGCAGAACCGTCGCCCGAGTGGCTCTCACAGGGGGCCCACACCGCCTGTCCTGGGCTCGTCTTGCCAGAAGCTCTGGACGTTCTCAGGGCCTGTGGTGTGAGGGAAGGGAAGGTGTGTAGAAGATCGTGACTGTGGCTTCCCACTTTCTGTGCAGAAAGCCTGCAGTGCGTGCGTAACGAGGAAACGCACAGTCAGCTTGTAGGAATGCAGACTGCGATCCCTCTAGGCCTTTTCTGTCTTGTACACGCACACTCGCTTTTCCCTCTTCACCAGAGGACAGGGTGCTTCTCTGTGTGGTAACAAGGACAGGAATAAAGGCAGCCTGAGCGAATGCACAGTAGGTCTTCTTAGCTCTGTGAACGCTCTGGGGGCTTCTGTGCCCACTGGCCTCTGCCAGGTTCCCCCAACCCCAACACCGTCTCCCTGGATAACAGCTTCGTGTCCTGAGTCTCAGCTCAAACGCCTTTTCCTTTTCCGGGGCCCCCACACTGGCTCGGCTCATCTCCTCCCTCCCAGAAAGCCCCACAGCATTCACCGCCGGTCTGCACGGCCCCTGGACTTGTGTCCACTTCCTCTCTGCACCTTCCACCCGTGAGCCTCCGCCCGCGCGTCACGGGCTCAGCGTGCTGTGCAGACAGCTGCGGCGCTTGGTTCCTGTGGCTGAGCCCGTGAACAGAGTTCATCAGGCTCAGAGCTGGGCACGCTACCTGCTGCGCGGACGTTTGTGCTCAGAATCCTACGGGCACGTGGGTTGAGTGTGTGCCTATGTGAGTATCAGGCCCTTAAATGACCTGACCTTCCTTAGTTTGGATTTAATCGCATGAGCTGAAAGTGACGGCGCGGGGAGGGGCCTCCGCTGTCACAGCTCCGTGTCTGGCTTGGGACACCCACGTCCTTGACTGTATCTCAGCATGTTGTGGCTCTGTTCTTATTTAAGAGTGTGGCTCAGAGGTGCTGCGTCAGGGCTTGGCTGGGCTTCCTGACCCTTGTGTGTTTTAGTCAACTGCTGGTCTGGATTCTGGTAGAGGGAATTGGCCCTGGTGACACAGAAGCCCGCAGCCACGCCCATGAGGCGCGCTCTTGATCCCTGCGTGAGCAGTCAGTGCCGGCGGGTTCTCTATAACAGAGCCGGTGACCTGGCCAGGAAGCCGCTCTCTGTCGCAGTGGTGACATAGGCCCAGCCAACAGAGCGGCCCAGCCCTGGAGAGCTTGGCGGTGCCAGTCACAGAGCCTCGCTTCTGTCCCTCTCCCACGTGAAGTGAGGGAGAGCCCTGTGGTTACCGCTTCGCCCTGTCCTTTCTGCAGGCCCTGACCCAGTCATGGGTTACAAAGCCGGGGTGTGTGGGACACATTCGAAAAGAGAGAAAGGAGGTGACACTAGATGCCATCAGCGACAGCATCGATTACAGTGCGCGTATAGAAACCACCCGTTTTCATGTGAAATTTTTCTCTCAGTGCTCATGTATACCTGCTGAGTCAAAATAGGAAATGTATTTCTTTCTTATAATCAAAACACCTGATTACCATAGCTCGGCGGCGTGTCCTACTTTAACTTTCCAATGGCATTACCACCTCTCCTTTGCTTTTTCTTAAAGGTATGCGAAGTCCAGTCAAATCAAGACTGTGTCAAGCAGCAAGATATTCTTTAAAGGAAGTAGGTTTCGATATAGGTGGGTACTGATGGCTCCGTCGTGGTCACGGGCTGGGGTGAGGCGTTTGCATGGGAACGTTCGCTTATAAATAGGGCCGTGGGGCCGACGCCCCTGCGTTAGCTGCTCCCGCAGCCCCTGCATGTGCCTTCCCTGCCTCCCCGCTGAGCCTGTGCGCAGGACACCCTCCACCTCGGACAGCGTCCCCTGTGAAGAAGGGAGGTTTGGAGCCCAGAGCTGCTCGGGCCACGGGGGAGTCAAAGACTGCCACGCGTGTATCCCTCCCCTCATGAACGTGCACATACATTGTGTTTCTGTCTTTTTAGTGGCAAAGTTGCCAAAGAGGTGGTGGAGGCAAGTTCCAAAATCCAGAGGGAGCCTCCTGAGGTGCACAGGTGAGTGGCGTGGTCCCCGCAGCCCCAGTGCCTTCTGGGATGACAGAGGGTGAGAGGACAGCTTTTCTGGGGAGAAGGGGTAGCTCAGGGCAGGCACCTGCTCAGCATATGTGAGGCCCAGGGTTTGAGCCCCGGCACCACAGGCCCACAGAAGCCTGGCTGGCCCAAGTCTGCCGTGCTGGCCCGTGTGTGGCGACATCCAGCAGAGAAGAGGGTGTGTTTAGCCCGCGGGAAGTCCTCCTTAGGTCTGGCTGGGCTCGAGCGCTCCTGCTCCGTGGACAGCGATGAGGCCTATGCCTTGGGGGGTCCAGCAGACGGAGCACCGTGCCCTGGCAACCTTCCCTGAGCACTGGCCCGTCCCTGTCTTGCCCCTCAGACCTGGCCATGCCCCGGTGGCTTGGCTCCTCCTGGGCTCCTCCACACAGCCAAGAGGCGCACGTGTTCTCGCGTCCTGTGTTGCCAGGGTTGCCAGGGGCCTCCTGGATGCGTGGGAAGCTTGGTGCGGGTCCCTGCAAGGGCAGCGCCTTTACTGTATTAAACTCTTGGGAGTTAACTCTGGCTGGGCTGGACGTCACCGCAGTCTAAACAAATCGTCGCTGACCCATCTGCAAACGTGCTGGATACCTTAAAGCTGACATTCGCACTGTGACACTTCTCCACTTGCTGGGCAAGGCCACTGTAACCTTCATCTCTAGGGACTCTCCACACGCTCGCTGTCACCGTCCTTCCTCCTCAGCTCTGAACCTGGAGGTGTGTCATTGATGACGTGACTTGTCACACATCCCTTTCAGCCAACCAGCCGACCTGGGCGCTTGCTCCTCTGTCCGCTGGGGCCAGGGCAGGAAGAGATCATGCTTTGCGGCGAGCCTGGGTGCTGGGGCATCTGGGTGGCATGTCTGTGGCAAGGGAGGCGCTGGCCACTGGGTGTAGGAGGCCGTGCAGATGCTCACGGGTCCTAACGCTGCAGCCCCTGGGACGGTGGGCGGAGGAACCGGAGCCCTAGCTGGAGGGCCCTTGGGGCGGCCTCACATCAGAAAGACTTCTTTAATGGCCCTGTGCCCTGCCCCAAGTTTAGGCCATTCCTCAAAGTAGAAAGGAAGAAGAACAAATAATAAAATACCCATTGCCAGGAGACGTGGGTGAGAAATAACTTCAGGGGTCACTTAGTCTTTCTCCAGAAAACTTGGATCTTGAACAAGTAGTTTACCCAGTCTAAGCACTTCTGGTGGTCGGCCTAGTAGGACCCAGGCGCCCCGAGTCTGAGCCCTGAGTCATACTCTGTACCGCATGCTGCCCTGGAAGCTTCAGGCGTGGACGGAGAAGCTGGTGATAGAAGCACAGGTGCCCAAGGGGTTCACCTCGGTTCTTCTTTTTGCAGCTTGACGCTTTGGTATTTGATCTTAAAGAAACAAAAATGTGTGTTGCTGGGGGAGTTCTGCTTTTTAAACCTGGTTTTTAGAGGAAACACATTAGACTCTCTGAGTCTCCCAGATACCTTCTATGGGTTGATGTGAGTGGAAAATAACTTGAAGGAATACAGTACTTTTCCCATAAGTTGAGCTTTGGATAATTTAAGGAAACCACAGTTTTCTAGCTCAGGGCTTCTCGAAGCGTGACTCGCACCGAGAGCCCATGTAGACTCCGCCAGAACCAGGGTCTGCTTCAAGCAGCCAAGGGACGTTTGTCCAGCACCCTGGAGGCAGCCAGGCAGCCGACGTGCGGGGTTCCCAGCGGCCCGGCTCATCTCTCGGTGTGGGGTGCAGGGTGCGGGGTGAAGGGAGCAGACGGCCCGAGGGGCTTTCCTTGGAGGGACGGAACCACCAGACGTGAGAGGGAGACGGACATGCACTGCGACCGGGTCGGCTCACAGTTCGCCCTTTCTGGACTATTCTAAAGTACCCAGATCTACACGACCCTCGCCCCCCCCCCCCGAAGTCAAAGCGCTCGGGGCCCGCTTTGCATGTCTGCCCCTCCTCCACCCCCGCTTCCGCGTCCGCCGAGCGCACACCTGCAGGCAGCCTCTCTGGTCCTTGCTGCTTCCGTGGCACCTCTGAGATCTGCGGGGCTAGAAGGGCGGGGTTAATCCAGTGATGCCAACACAGCCAGCTTAGGGGGCAGGAGCCCCGTCTGTCCTGGCTACTCCGTTCCTGCACCTCCTAACGGGGCTCTTGGTGCCCAGCAAACACAAAGCGCGTTTGTTGAATGGCTGTGTGAGCGGACAGCTGACTCCGTCTGAGACCCGCCCAAGATGCTTCCCTGGGCAGCTCTCTCCAGAGCGGCACTGCGGTCCCAGCAGCGGGGATGATGCCACTTTCATGCCAGCAGCTTTGCTTCCCTAGCAAGTTGCACGGTACGAAATTGTTCCTCTTGGACAAGTGTTCCATTTTCAGGCTGTCTGGGCTTCTTTTTATTCTTATTTATACATGTTTGCAGTACGTAATGATCACGTGGGTTGTGCAAACTGCTTCTCTGACGCAGCTGTGGAAGGGATGAAGTGAGGGTCGTGAGCTCCCTCCGGTGGTGGTGACAGGCGCCAGTCGGGGTGCTGCCAGCGAGGCCCCGACCGACCACCTCTCCCACAGCTGGAGCCCCGCTTCCCGGGGGGGCCGTGAGGGCGCAGGAGCCCGCGGAGGAGGACGCGGTCTAGGGTTATTGCTTCTCTCCAGAACGAAGAGCGGAAGTTTGCTGGCACGGGGTCGCTGATCTTTACTGTTGACAGAAACCCCCGGGAAAGGCCTCCTGGGGAGTAAAGCACTTTCCGAACCACAGACGCTGCAGATGTAAGGGCAGCGCATCTTCGGCCCCGGGAAGCTGGAGTCTGAGCAGGTGAAGGGCCCAGCCGCCGCTAGATGGGCCTTTCTTCGAGTTACACGGCCTCGCCGAGGTCTCGCTGTCTCCCCTCGGGACAGGGCTTCCCTGCCCTATCGTAAGGTGCGTGAAGGAGAAGCTGAGGTCGCCTGTGTACACACCTCTTTGCAAACTGGAGAAGAGCGGCCAGAGTCTGGGATTGGTAGTCCTTAGGACACTGTGCCGGTGACTCTTGTTTTAAAGAAAACCTAGGGCAGTTGGCACATTTAAAAATGTTACAAGGGGAGAACTAGACAGAAAGCAGAAATAGGGTGAGGGAGACGGTGCACTCCAGCTGCTAAAACAAAGTCCACAGGCCAGGCAGTTTAGAAATAAGAAAAATTATTTCTTCTTGCTTTAGGAGGCTAAGAAGCCCATGATTAAAACATGGACAGAGTTGGTATCCTGTGACATCTGCTTTCTCCTAAACGGACCTTTGCACTGTCTTTGTTTGACGTAAGGGAAACAGACTCGCCCAGGCCTCTTCTATGAGACACTGACGCCCCACCCTTCACCCAGGCTTTATCCCCCCGGCCTTACCCTTCAGAGCCTTTCTTAGTGCCCTGTGCTGGAGATCAGGCTTCAACAAGTAAGTCTGCAGGAAATGCAGACGTGCAGTCATAGCGGTGGGAAGGGGGGAAGACTTCCACACCACTGCACCCCGTTTTGCTCGGTGGTCTTTCCCGGACGCGGAAGCGGGGGTGGAGGAGGGGCAGACATGCAAAGCGGGCCCCGAGCGCTTCGAACTGGGGGGGGGGGGGGGCGAGGGTCGTGTAGATCTGGGTACTTTAGAATAGTCCAGAAAGGGCGAACTGTGAGCCGACCCGGTCGCAGCGCACGTCCGTCTCCCTCCCAGTCTGGTGGTTCCGTCCCTCCAAGGAAAGCCCCTCGGGCCGTCTGCTCCCTTCACCCCGCACCCCGCACCGAGAGACGAGCCGGGCCGGGCCGCTGGGAACCCCGCACGCCGGCCGCCTGGCCGCCTCCAGGGTGCTGCACAAACGTCCCTTGGCTGCTCGAAGCAGACCCTGGTTCTGGCGGAGTCTACATGCGCTCTCGGTGCGGGTCACGCTTCGAGAGGCCCTGAGCGAGCGGACCGAGGAGGAAAGGAGGCATCTGGCGCCCCGACCCAAGGACGGGCTGTTGAGTCTGACGGAAGCGGCGGAGGGTGCAGAGCCCCCACGCGGGCCGGTGTGTCCGTGTGCCAGGGAAGCCTCCCCGCCACAGGCCGGCGCCCCGCTCCGGGAGACGCTGTCTGCTGCTCCCCACAGGACGGCCCGGGGGCCCCGCAGGGCCGAACAGGGACTGCCTGGTGCTCAGCGGCTCAGAGCAGCCCCTCCCCGGGCGTCGGGACGGTCCCTCCCGCTGGGCCCCTCCGCGCCTGGGCGCCAGCTCGGTGCCCGTCTGGTCCTGCGTCTCCCTGAGGGGCGCTGGGGCCCGGCGAGCCTGGGTCTGAGGAGGCCCAGAGGGGCGCTTCCCACCCGAGGTGGCGCGGGGACCGGAGGACGAGGAGGCCGTGTCCGGGGTCACCCCTCTGGCCGACTCGGCCCACTTCGCGTGTCCGGCTCCTGCGCGGCATCCCCGAGAGGGAGGCCGGCGTCGCGGTGGACGCTGACCCTCCGGCTGTGTCCGTTCGCAGAGTCAGCATGGCCCAGAGCCGCAGCTCCCACTCCTTGAACAAGCAGTTCGTCATCAGCATGGAGCCGCTGCAGCCGCTGCCGCCCTCCCCCGCCGGGCAGGAGGAGGAGCCGCCCCGGGGCGGGCTCGGTAAGTGGGCGCCTCCCGCGGGCCGCCGCCCCTCCGAGGGCACTGGGCCGGGCCACAGTGAGGTATCAACTGTGTTTTTCACAAATAAGCTTTGTTTTTGTGCGGCTAGAAGGTTGTGTGACCGTGGGAGCTCTACCGGGTTGTTCCAGAAGGTTCCCTCGTCAAAGTGTCTCTAAAATTACCTGTGACAGCA
>PVIC010042358.1:0-15836 GCA_004025085.1 Thryonomys swinderianus
ATCCTACTTATTTCATGTCTTTTTGGAAAATATACTAGCAGCTAAGTTCTTATTGACTCAGGGTTTAGCTGCTGATTAAATTGATACACTCAGTAATGAGAAACTGATTCATGCAAAATAGATTACATCTTGAATTTGGTCCTCCTATGAAAAATGTTCTGCAGTCATGTTTTTGCCAGGGAATTACTTAAGACAAGCTGTCTTGGTGAAGAGATTGCACATAGCCAGGATTTAGTAATAATCAGAAAAGTTTAACTTAAGTTATTGGGCATAAATCCTGAGGTTCCTGAAAGGCAGCAATGTAGCCGTGGCTGCATTTTCACAAAGTTCTCAAGGCTAAAAATAGGAGCAACCATGACCATCCCACCAAATAATAAAATTGAAAGATCAATAAATGAAAACTTGTTTAGTTGAGTCATGTCCTTCCATTATATCATGTAAAGAATGAAATACTGTTTCTTGATATATGTTGAGTCTATGTCCTCATAAACTCATCATATGTTAAAATATTTGTCAAGGTGCCTTTGCCATTCCAAACTTACTGAATATCACAGCTTCACCTAATGTACCTTTTTGGCCTAGTTTATATGTTTAAAAGCAAGAATTCATGAATGAAAGCCAGAATACATGGGAAATATTATATATTATATAAAGAGAGGTAAACTTGAGATATTTCTAGGTAAATGGATGCACCTTGAGGACATATTCTTAAGTTAAATAAATTGGATGCACATGTGTAAATATTGCATTCTTTCTATGATGTGAGAAACAGAAAGTATAATAAGAACCAAAATGTATAATATAGTATGAAATAGGAAGAAAAAGTTTCAAGTGGGAAGTGGAAGAGGTGAGGAAAAAGAAAAAGGAGAGAAGAAAGATAATGAAAACAAAGCCTTTGGAAAACAAGAATGGAAGCAGGTTAGAAAGAGTGTAGGGGAGTGAGAAAAAAGAATCAGGATATATCATGTGTAAGTATACATTCCATACCATATATATGATCATTGCATATGTATCTTAAATATACCAATAAATTTAATTAATGATAAAAATAAAAATATAACAAAGCCAGATCAAAAAGGACCATACAGATAACTAGAATCTCTAAGTATAATGGGAAATTTCAAAGAGAGACAAATTCAAAAATAAATTGGCATTACAGAAAATAACTCAATCAGACATGAGAGAGAGAAGCAAGTGATATAACCTTACATTGTTTCTGTGGCATTCACAGCCATGCAGTGAAGTGAAGAACTTGAAGGTAAGGTCACTCGGGCCAGCTTTCCATACTGTCTTTACTTTTCTATATCTTAATAGGTAGTTGAGATTGATTCGCTGTGTGCAAATTCTATTGTACTGTAATCGCGGAAGGAAGATCTTGACTGGGAGAGTCACAGGCAGGAAAGCACTGCTAGAAACGCATGAATCACTCCCCAGTCAACTCCTTGTAACTGTTCAAGTGCATCAACAAAATTGTTAGAGAACCGAAGAGGGCAAAAAAGGAACTTACAGCCTTGTCAAAGGATTTAACATGTACAGAGATATAAGAAATGCACTTTGTCAATATGGTAACCATGTCTGGATGATCCTAAAGACCATGGAGGATTTGGAGGCTCAGGGTGGTTATCAGCTGCTGAACGTATGTTTTTCTTATTATTCTGATTTTTCACTATTGAAACACACAATCAGGTGAATATACATGAATCACCACACAAATTGAAGGTATTTAACATTTATATATTGTTGTCGTCTCTCCTATGGTGTCCCCAGGAGGAGAAGGAGAGGATCAGCTTTAGTAACTTGATGACATCTGTAGTCCAATTTCTTGTACCACGTGTACGATTTTTTAACTGCTGGTTGGATCAGGATTCAACATGAAGGAGTCACATGCTAATAGTTTAAGTATGCAAATTCAGTAATAATTTTCACAATTATGAAGGAGGCTAATGTGGGTAATATTTTGGTTCTTTTTGGATAATTGAACATGAATTTTGTTGTTGTTTCCATTTTTGAACATTTCAGACATTTCATTGTTCCTAACAATACTCTTACCCATCTTTCTAGGCAGGATGTAGATTAAAAAGGAAAATTACTGGGGCTCTAAAATTCAAGCTTTGCTGCTTCAACTCTACATTGCTAACACAGAGTTAGCACTTTACTTTTCTATTGCATCATAGAAATAAAAATTTTAGAGTCATATGAGGTTGTCACTAGGTTATTGATATAAATTCTTAATCTCATATTTTTTCATAATCTCATATTTTGATATTAATTCAATTAGCTAAATCAGAAAATTCATTTTCAAAACATCTATGTAACCTCACTTGGACATGTTTTTAAACATTAAAATTTTAATACAAAATAAGCTTCATTTTGAAAGCATCCATTTTCACTTCTTATTGCCTTTCATCTGAGGATCTGAGAGTATTTCACAGCTTTTTATGATTTGCCTGAGGCTCAAGATGAGTTCAATCTGCACTGATGTTTGTGCCATGGTCTGCCCTTTCTTTAATGAACACCCGTAGCTTTTCCTCCTGTGGAGCAAAATTCTTGACCTGTTATTCTAAAAACAAAACACTCACTTGTAGAGGAATTAATGTAACACAGGATTCTACCAGCTGGTAGAAACACATCTAAAAATATGCAAAAAGTTTACATTTGTTACATTATATTAAAACCTGTAATAATAAAGCAGTAAAATAAAAGTGTGTGATTATTTTAAATTTCTTTTAATGGAGATCTTTTATTAGTTCCTGATGGTTCTTTTCATAATTGGTATATATAGATGTTTCTGCATACTCATCAATTTCTTTACAGCCACTATATTGCGTATTGTCCTGAGATTCATACACTGCAGGTAGGAAAGAAAAAGAAAGAACTTTATGATAGTTTCTCTAACTGTAACCCTAAAAAGCAGAGAAAATTGTTCTTGGTACCTGTTACCTGATTACTCTTTGTGTTTTATGATCTAACATGACATTTGGTTCATTGTAACTAGGAAACTATAGTAATTAGGATTCTTGATATATTTAAGTGACTGACAATAATGATTTATTATTGCATATGGTTATAATTATTATATGATATATTTTAGCATATGTATATTAGATGAATTCCCTGTATTCATAATCAGTTGCTACTCTGAGGTGTGAAAGGGGAGACTATGTGTAGAACACAGTATATGATTATGTATAATCATTATTCATGCACATTTTTTACATTTTATAAGAGAGCTAAGAATATAAATATTAATGGTGGTGACTATATAATCATAGGCATCGTAAACATGTTCATTTTAGGTATGATCTTAATACTTATCATGTACTAACTCATGATTTACAAACTTTATCTGAAATTAGAATTGTATATTCTTTTTACTCTGTATGGTAGAATTTGGGTAAAATATCTGAATCTTAACATGCTGTAAACCTCTAAAGTGGATGTTAACAATCCCTAGTCTAAAGAAAAACTACTGTGTGTTGTTAAGAAATATATTTTATTGTAAAAGTACTTCATAAATAGTGAAATCATATCAAGAAAATACTAGTTCAATTAATAATAACTTTTGGAACCTTCTATTGGATGTAAACTAGGGAGCCATGAGAGGATAAAGTAAATAAGAACAATCTATGTAAAACTTATGTAATGGAAAATAACTATGTGAATGTCAGAATAGAGAATTTGCTTTGTTAAATTCTGTGAAAAATATCATGAAAAGAAGGAAAAGAAAAAATTTGAAGGTAAAAACAAATAAGAAAATGGACACCAAAGTTATGTATAAAGGTGTAGGAGAGTTGTAGGGAGAGAAGGAGAATGGAAAAAATGAGAATCAAGATATATTGTGTACAAGTACAAATTATCATTGTTGAATGTGATCATAATGTATATATAAAGGCTAACAATAAATTCAATAAAGGGAAGAAACTTTCTATTTTAGTAGTCAAAAAGTGAGACGTGCAGAAGAGTTAGAGATGAAGGAAGCAGAGCCAACCTTGAAAAAGAAGGAGAGAAATTATGGGCTGCAGCTGAAAATTTATTTTAAGCAGCTAATGTAAAATAAGCACACTTTTCCAGCTGAGAAAAAGGTTCTCTGGAGCTGCTGTCTCAGAACGAGAGCTTGGAGCCAAGACAGCTGGGCACAAGGTAACTTAGGGACATTTAGGGAAGTGTTGTACCCAGCTCATCGGGGGAGCTTTCCCCCTCTGCCTTGTGAACAAGATTACTTGGTATTTTAAGGTCTTATCTGAATATATTGATGATTCCTCTTTAAAAATAATTTAATTGAAAAACTATAATAGCAAATATGTAAACATACATATGTTAGATATATTGAAAATTGTACACAAATCTTTCTGTGCCTCCCTCTTATTGGATACCACCAAAAATAGCAAGTATTTTACTCATGCAAGTCCTAACAAGGTAATGTACTGATAAGTTAAATATTACTTCTTGCACTTTAGAGTTAGAGATACATTAAACATAAAAACTCTAAATTACCCAAGTTCAGGTACTTAATGAACATTTAAAACAAAAATTTAAAATGAGCTTGTTTCATTCTAGAAACAATATTTTGAACCATGACACAGTTATTCTCTAAGCAGTCTGCTTGTACAAATGTTAGAATCCTGTTTAATCAAAAACTCATGATATTTGGCTGTTTATCTCACTGGATTTCTTTTGTGAGGTCTCTCACTCTCACACACACACACACACACACACACACAAATATGTATGCACAAATGCATGTATGCACACACTGAGATCTCTGACCCAAAGTATCACACATTATCTATTTGTGTGTGAAAGGAGATAGGATCTGAGAATGCCCGGAACATTTCCTGGAAGTTAATGGTTTCTTACAAATATCAGTGTTAGCTTTTCCTTGCCTTGACAAAACACTTGAAATAAGCACCTTCAGGAAGGAATTGTCTCGGCTCAGAGTTTCAGAGATTTCCATCCGTGGCCATCTGGCCCCTGGCTTTAGGCTGGTGGTAAGGAAGGAATCTGGCCGCTGGACCATAGGAAGGAACCTGCTCACCTGGGAGCCGGGAAGGAGGGATGTGGGAAAGCGCCCAGATCAAGGGCCGTGGCCATGTGTAGAATCAAATTCTTGCTCTGACCCGATCCCTATTTTCGAAGTTTGTAGACTCCCTAAAATACAACCAGAGTTAATCTCACCAATGGATAATCCAGTATTATGTAAATTCATCCTTCATCTACTTCCAAGATGCCCATCAGTGAGCCTGCAAGGCCTCAATGCGGTGTGCCTTTTTGGAAGAAAGTTGTAGACTTCCTGATATTCACTGAAAACTTTAAAGGCAAAAGAGGCAACTTTTAGATATTGGACAGTAATACATTAGACAGAAATATATTCTTTCTGTTTCAGATGTTTGTAATTATGAATTAGAATACCAACAACACAGTGAATGATTCCAAAGATGAATATTGAGCAATTTCTGATGGTCTAAGTATGTTCTACTTCCATAGATATTCATGTAGAATAGAAAAAAAAAACCTTTATAATGTGGAAGCATGTGACTTGGAAAGGAATTTGGTAGACTGCTTATGCTGTAAGGAGAAATGGACAAGCATTTTACTGGCTATGACTATTTTGGCGGAAGTTACTGAGGACTCAAAACAAATTAATTGTACTAAGCTCCATCCACAGTCTCTTCTATATGTTAATTATTTTTAGGGCTCCTAAGTTACTAGATTCTCAGGGTGGACTTGAACCTACTTTCGGCTTGCATCAGATTCTCTGAGTGTTGATAATTTCATACTTTGCCACCATACCTATCTAAGACTTTTTTAAAAATGTGAGCATTCTATCTGAAATCAGTCCACATAAGGGATTAACATGTGAATAAGAAGTTGTCTGTGCTATGTAAATTCTGAGTGCATTTGAATTCCTTATATTGTTGTGAGCCCAAGATGCTTCTATTGATTTATTGAATATTTCTTGAAATATTAGCATTTATCTGTTTCTTATTTTACTTGCATCATATATTTGATCTTCCATTATGAGATGGAAAAGAAAAAGATAATTGATATTACAGCAAATATGCTATTAAAAGAAAACTGATATTATATCAAATATGTCCAGGCTTAAGTTACTCATCTTTACTCTTATCCAATCCCTGAATAGAAACTCAGAGCTCTATATCCAGGCAACATTCTATTTTCTAGAATTATATCTTCATCAAATGGAATGTTACATTGACATTAAAGTTATGTATATGTCAATCTATCATCTATCCATCTACCTATCTATCTGTCTATCTATCTATCTATCTATCTATCTATCTATCTATCTATCTATCTATCTATCTATCATCTTTATCAGTGCTTGAGAGAAAAATTGCAGGACATTTACTTAAAAATTTATAAGTTTATCTGATACTCAGTGCTAACAAACTCCAAGACATGTTAAAATTTTGAATATTTACGCCACATACAACACCTAACCTTCCTTCCCCAAGCATGATAGTGCTGGAGGTGATTTTCTTTCTTTCTTTTTGCATACTGTAAGAGTATTTGCATTTTTTACATTGACCTTAGCACAGAGGAATCTGGCCTTCTGCAAAAATAGCCAGGTGTATTGTGCAGCTTCCCCATTGTTGGAGATAATACCTGACACCTATGGAACAAAGGAGAGGACTGATTGGCTTACAATTTTGGAAGATTCAGCAGATTCTAAAGGAGAAACTGCACTGTGCAATATAACTACCTAGTTCCTGGGGACTGGGACATAGAGTAGGAAGAGTGCCAGGGAGGAAGGGGCAAGGAGCTGGACAAACTCTTCAAGTCCGTGACCTCATGGCCCAACCACTCACATGCAGATCTATAGTCCATCACTTCCTCAGAGCCTTGCAAGGCCAATCTAATTGACACTCTGTTTACACTGATGCAGTTAATCATTTTTATGGAGTCAAATTGATAAATGTGTATGCATGAACATATAAATATGTGTGCATGCCTAAACTGATTCTGAGCTATTTAAAAAAATTGAATATACATACATTTTTTACCTAAAAACTTTTACTTAAATAAAAGTATATATTACAGATAAAATTTTTAGACCACTCAGTATGAAATATTACTACTTGAGAGAAAATTTACTTTTAAGAGAGAAAAATGACAAATTTGTGATATATTGTTGAATGTTTTCATTTGAAGATATATGTAATATATGTATGTATATATATACATATTTGCATTGAAATGGTTTATTTCAGTTATGAAGTAAATCCATATTCCATTACCACTCAAAACCCTTCCTAGAAATATAAAAGAAATAAAATACTTATGTTGTCATTGTATTATTATTTTTTTTTGAGAAAGGGTCTCGCTTTGTAGTTCAGGCTAGCTCTGAGCTCACTATGTAGCCCAGGCAAGTCTTGAACTCAGCAATTCTCCTGCCTCTGCCTCCCAAGTGCTGGGATTACAGGCGTGAGCCACCACGCCCAGCTATTGTATTATATTGAGATATTTAGAAATGACATATCTATTAAATGTTTGGATACCACTAAATCTTTATACATTACTTATTTGATACAAAATGTTAGTACAGAAATAAAAGTTGGATTTCATATGAATATCATTTTACAGTTTGATATTTTTCTTTCAAAATACTTTAAATAAAACAATATATTCTGAAATTTAACATTGTTTAGTTAAATATTCTACAAGCTTGTTTATATGAAAGCAAATTGTGAACTTAGACAACTGTAAATTTTATTTTGTGCTACTAAGGAGTTTATTTGATCTCCACACATCTTTGAGACAAATTTATCATTCAGTAGTTTAAGTAAGAGATAGCTTGGATGGGAAGAGTCAACACAAGTCAACTGCTAAATCACACAGACTGATTTACAGCCAGCAACAGAAGAATGGATAAAGCAAATGTGACCATCATCTATCTATATATCTGTCTGTCTGTCTGCTTATAAACCATAAAGAAAAAATTTTTAATCATTTCTAGAACTGTGTTTACAAGTGTTGAGTTGAATGTCATACTTCAAGAAACAGACTAAAGCAGAAAGAACATATTATCATTGTTAAACTAAAACTTTTACTCTGCTTCGTGATTGCAACCGGATACAGTATCTTTCCTGTGTCAAACCATTTCCCTGTTATGGGGCCATTTAACCATGGACTGAGTCCCTGAAAACCATGAATCAAAGTAATCTCTTCCTCCTTTAAATTGTGTCAGGCATTAAGTTGTAGCTATGCTAAATCTCATTGATGTATCATTGTATAGTTTCATGCAAACGAGCTTCACCAAGATGTGATCCAAACAGAGCCTTTTTTTGGGGGTGGAGGGTGGTTTTGGAATTAAAATTTGAGAAATGCAGATTTTACTAGAAATGAGATTGTGTCCAGTAAGCTGGGACTTAAAACATTTTTAAGACTAAATGAATAAATTTGAACTGTTTACATATGTCATTTGTCAATAATTATTATTTGAGGTTATATTTATTTCTATGGTTCATTGGTTCAGCTCAGGCTAATTCCTATCATATAATTTTTCTATGAGAACTTCATTTAACAAAATCTTCAGAATGCGTTTCCTCCTGAAAAACATTGTAATGTCCTCAAGTTAACAGTTTTACCACCAAAGCAACAAGCACTGTGGGAAACGGGGAGAGAGCACAGCCCATATAGAAAGCAGGGGAAGAAGCAGCAGCTGGAACCCGCACAGCAAGCCCCAGTCCCCTGTGAGTCTGGCAGCAAAAAGATTAATAACCAAAGTAACAACAAAAAATTAAAATCTAGAGAAAGAGGCTGAGCCCGGACTCGACCCTTGCCACTGGGGGCAACAGAAGGCCAAATACTCGAGCGTGCAACACCTTTATTTGGTACCAAGATTCTATACCCACAATCCCAGCATACATAAGGCAAGACAGATGCCAATAATTATACAGATGAAATTCCCACAACGTGGGACAGATGTCTGCGAAAATCCCTGTAGTTGAAGATCCTGGTGTAGCTCCATGCAGAACCGCTGTATAAGTACTTCAGTTCATACATTAAGCACATTGGGTATGAACTAGGAAAATCTTAATTCATAAATAGAAAAAAAAACCATGAAGATAAATAGTGAAGGTAAATACCTTCCTCACCTGGAAGGGAAACTCTGGAGTTAGGAGTTGAATCAGGAAGTAATTGTGATGTGTCTATACAATGTACCAAAAAATGTACCAATAAAAAAAAATAATGCTGGAGATTTAGCTCAGTGGTTCCAGCGCCTGCCTGTTAAGCAAAAGGTCCCTGGTTCGATCCTGGTAACCACATACAACAATAACGGGCATGGTGGCTCATGCCCACCGGCAAGCAGTATCACATGCCACAGATTCTAGGCTTGGTGGCTCAAGTCTGCAATACCAGCACTTGGGAGGCAGAGGTAGGAGGTTTGCTGACTTTGAGACTTACCTAGATACATAGTGAGCTCAGGGACAGCCTGAAATAGAAAGTGAGACCTTGTCTCAAAAAAAAAAAAAAAAGAAAGAAAAGAAAAAAGAAAACTCAGTAGAACTTATTCACTTCTGTTATCCAATGCTAATAATGGAAATTGTGAAAAAATAGTAGTGTACAATATGGTATAAGAAGAAAAAAATTAATAGTATATCTGCTAAAATAAATGATTTCTAAAAATACAACGTCAGAATTTGTATCATTCTACAGTGATTTTTTTGCAAAACTTTAGGCATATTCTATTTCCAAGGTCCTATGAGTCATACAGAACATTATTATTTGAGGGTAGTTTCAACAGGGGAAAAAAAAAGAAACACACCTTTTTTCATTTCCCACTATATTCAAGATACCTAATCTATTAGAACATTGTTTTGTGGATTTTACACCTTTCTAGTAAAATGCCAAAACTCTATTGGAACTGAAAGGAACATGCAATTTAATTATTTTAAATCATTGCATTTCACTGATTATCCATAAATTATTGCATTTATTGATTATATAATCATGCTTGCATTTTTGTTCCTTCTTAGTTCCACAAATGTTTTTTTTTTCCATTTTTCCAAAAACATTTAATGGATTAAAGAAATCCATTAGATTAATCATTACAAATATTTGTGTCTCTGAGAAAGAATATTTTTGTTGTGCTCTACACCTAACAGCTATATAACTGGAAAATGTACATGCATATGTAATAGGAAAGAGTAAGGGAAGAGAAACAGAGGGTGGGGACAGAGAGGTCCAAATACTTTATTTTTTCACTATAATCTATAAAATACCTAGGAAAAATATGCAGTAAATATGTTAACATATGGATTTAAATTGTTATATTTTTTGCTTTAAGTCAGAGTTTAAAAATATATTTTCTATAAAAATGCCACATGGAAACTATATCAGGCCTGTAGACCAAGAGGAAAGACGGATAATATTATGTAGAGGTTATATAATAATCACTTAGGTGGAACCATTTATATATGTTAAAAATTTTTTCCTCACAGATATATGTGGCAGATTAGATTTGGCCTGGAGCTTATAGATTGACTCACCTTCATCAGAAACATATATCAACTGTCAAAGGGTGATTACCTTCACTGACATACAGAAATAAAGACCTTTTCCTATTGCCTCTCAGATTGAATCTGATTTCACTTGGCATGACATTTTCAAAACTGCTTATCATTTTATTTTAAAAGATGATGTCAGAAGAAAGTCAATAAGGATGGTTCACAATCTTTGCAAATACATTTGGGAGAATTGGCCAGTTTTCTCCTCAAATACACTATAGTATCTGAAAATATCATGAAGTAAAATTATAGTTTTCCTTAAACCAGTTTAAATGAATGGTTTGGTTTTGGTTTCCCTGTTTCTTTTCTGTGTTCTCTCTCATTTAAAAAGAAGAATTCAAGGGCTGGGGATTTAGCTCAAGTGGTACCGCACCAACCTTGGATGCCCAAGGGCCGGAGTTTGATCCCTGGTAGCACAAAAAAAAAAAAAAAAAAAAAAAAAAAAAAAAAAAAAAAAAAAAAAAAAAAAAAAAAAAAAAAAAAAAAAAAAAAAAAAAAAAAAAAAAAGAATTCATTACATTTTTGTTGCAGAAACAAACTTAATTCATTCAAAATATTATAAGTAGGGCCGGAGATTAGCTCAGTGCTTCCAGCGCCTGCCTCGCAAGCGCAAGGTCCTGAGTTCGATCCCGATAACCACATAGAATGCTGGGCATGGTGACTCACGCCCACCAGCAATCAATACCACATACCACAGTACCAGGCGTGGTGGCTCACGCCTGTAATCCTAGCACTCGGGAGGCAGAGACAGGAGGATTACTGAGTTCGTGGTGGCTTGTGTGGGCTACATAGTGAGCTCAGGGCCAGCCTGAACTACAAAGCAAGACCCTGTCTCAAAAAAAAAAGAGGAACAAGAACTTTGAATTATATTAAAATATTGAGTTTTATAAATGTAATTATAAATATTTCCTTTTATGTTAATACTATAATATAAAACTATAACTCTAACATATTTAATTAACTCAAGAAATCACATAGAAAAGGATGAGTTTGAAACAAGATATTTGCTTTCAAAAATAAATTAAAACTTTCAGAATGCCATGTAGGTATGAGAGGGTCTTGGTATTGAGTCCTGTTAAGAGAAAATTAAAAAATTTAATATCTAGTAAACCTTCATAAAAAATTCAATGGAAAAGTTGTTCAGCTTTAACAATTGGAGTATTTATAAAGTAACCAGTCACCATATGAAATTATATGAAGAAGAGGACCCAGGAGATTTGGGGGTAAGTCTAAAATGAAAATTATCTCAGCCCACTTAGACTGTGATATTAAACCATAACAAACTAGGAAGCCTAACAGCCAATATTTATTTCTCACCTTTTCGATGTCTGCTAAATCCAAAATCAAGATGCTGGCAGATGGAAGAGCTTTTGGTGTATGCTTTACAGTGGCTATGAGAGCGGTCTCTTCTTGTGACCGGGTCTGTGAGGACAGCGAGGAAAGGAAAGAGATGCCAGAGCTTTCTGGTCTTCTCTCCCTTTATTTTCTTTAAGGGAACTGAGTTCATCACATTAACTCTCATGACATTTAATACTAATTATCTCTTAAAGTCCCCAATTCCAAACTTAATCACATCAAGGAACAGAGATTTAATATGGTATTTTGTGTGTGTTTTTAAAACTATATACATTTCCTTTAGCAATTGTGAAAATTCTCAGAACAAAGTCACCAGTCAATAGTATGAAAATGAGGAACTGATCTAGGAGGAGATTGTGCTTAAAGTCATTATTTTATTTCAGATCATTGATACACCAAGTTCTCACAAGAATTTACCACATGTCTGTAAGTTTTATTTTCTCAAATTTATAACACTCCTAGCATTTTATTCCAAAAATAGCAGTGTTTCATTCCAAAACAGAGACACTAGAAAGAAAAAAAGAATGTATGGAAACATTATACAAATCAAAAATTTGTGAGTATAGCTAGAAATCACAAGCACACAGAAAAATAACTTTCTTTTCAGTAGTATCCAATTTGTCTGCCATCCTCTTCAAACTGTGGTCAAGTTCCAAAAGATGTCTTTAAATTGAGAAAAGGCAAGCAGTCCTCTTTTTCCCAATATGATTTTCAAGGCTACAGATAAACTTGAATTTCACAAAATTAAATAATTTTTAGAATTTTCAAGGTTTCAAGACTGAATTTCATTGAGAGAAATTAACTGTTTTCTATTGAATAGAAAAAAAAACCACATCCTTTTATCCTAGATAAAAAGTGTAAGTTAAGTTATAAATAAATTATAGGAGAATTTCAGAAGGGAATAAAGTGCTTTATGCTGTGCCCCATACATAGTTTATTCAGTAAACTACTGTGTGGCCACTGACATAGAAGGCCACGTGGATGCAGTCCTTCTGTTCTGAACAGAAGGTTACCAGCATGTTTCATAATGTTCCTTTAACTCTCTCAGGGTGGAATTTCCCTTGGGAATGGCAGAGTTGTTTGAAAGCACTTTGTTTTCTACTAAGTGAAATGGTTGTCTTAAAAATAGACAGATTCCATTTCTTATGACAGAACCGAACTGAGTTTGATGACAAATAAACTTTTTACAGAGCCACACCAAATTTGACATTCTGATTATCGGTTCATGTCCATATGTAATGAGATAAATAATTGAGTAGTACAGTTTTGTTTAGATTGTTGTTTTCTGTTTAAAAAATAAGCACACTAATGATCAGTTTTGCTAAATGGAATTATTTTAATATAGCTCAATACAATGAGGAATTATTTTGTGTACATTATATGTGTGTTTGTATATACACATACACACACACAAACACATAGATATTGTGCTGTGGTTGAGGCCAACAGGATAAAAATTGGCCACATCTTTTCCAGATGCCCTTTCCAAAGTTGTGTTTGCGCATAGATGTGGGAGCCTAACCATAAGATTTAAGAATAAACTCCATATTTTACAGAACATTCTTGAAATGTTCTGTTGAGGAATTTTGTAAGCGGCGTTATTTTCCTTGGGTAATGGGCATCAACATGTCTCTGGTAATCTTGGCTGATTTCTCCTCAATGACTAGTTTCTAATACAGGGCCTGTCATCAGAGTTTCATCAGCATCCAAGAGGCACTGTCATGTGCTATCTCATGCAGACGTAGATTGCTCTACATACTATACATAGAATAAACAATAGTCATGAATGTAGATCTTACAATAAGTATGAAAGTAGCAAACACAAGATATATAAAATACATGCATGCATACCATAATTTATATGAGCAAGAATGAGACCAAGCAATCCTATGTGGATAAAAGCTTAAGCGTTCTTTCTGAAGATACAAATGTTACCCAAGGGAAATAATTTAAAGAGGGACAAAGGTCTAAAACTCTTGTGATGAAACTTCTGAATTGTCTGTACACAGGGAAATCCTTCCAGCATTGGTGTTATATATTTGGTCTTGACCTTTTGCTCTCAGGAGAGCAACTATAAACTTGATCTCTTCCTCAAGGAGGATCTGGGGATTTGATCCCCCAGATATGCTTATCATTTTCCTTTCACAGAATATTTATTTTACCAGACATAAGGCCTGGTGCCCAAAGATGCGTACCTCTGACAGCTGAGCTTCCATCAGAAAACTATTTACCCTGGCGGATACTCTGAGGCTCTTCTCCAACCTGCATATGATTTTGGTTTGGGTTGGGTTAAATTTTTCCCAACTTTAATATTTTTCCCAATTTTAGTACGGCCTCTCTCTAAAGCCACCAATGAAAAATAAGCTTGGTTTGAGTGTGTTGCAAAGACACAAAGGAGGTAATAGGATGATGTAAAATCACAGAAACAGTGTGTGCCCTGTATGATCCAGTACAGAGAAGAGTAGTGCAGCACACGGCGTCAATGGGTTGCATCAGTCTTCTGAGGGAAGGTGCGAGTGTATCTCCAAGACAGACACTTCGTTAACCAGAAATTAGTGAGGCACCTGTGGATTTAAACCTTTATAAGGGTTTAAGGTGTTACCCAAATGAGTGTCCAGTGCGGAACTGTAGTTTTGTAATTGATGGTGTGAAAGCAGGCAGCAGTGAGACACGTGGGGTCAGACTGGGACAGAGAGGTAGTCACAGGGGTAGGAGTCCAGGTGGGCAGGTAAAGAAAGTTCTACCTAGAAGTCTCATGTAGGAAGCTGGACCCGAGACACACTTGTCTAGAACACAGTCTGGCTCCACTGCATGGGGAACTCGGGTGGAAAGCCCGGAGACCAGAAAGTGTCAAGGGTGACAGTCTTTTCTGTGGTTTGAGAAAGTTAAAGTGGATGCTGATGCCTCATAAAGTTGGCAGAATTCCATTTAATTTTTATATTCCAATAGTGGCTTTTTGATGTTAAATTCACATATAATTATATATGTAGAAATGATAATTTAGTGCTGTAATATTTTGACATTTAAAATAATTATCAGCTGATGGAAATTTTACCATAACTATATAAATAACCTTTTTCTTTTGAAATTAAAAAAATGACATTAAGCCATTCTCATTACCTAATTTTCTAGAAATAGGAGTATTTTACATGGTTGTAACATACAAAAACAGGAAAGTAGATACTACTTATTTTAATGTTTTTGCACAGATCATTCAATTCTTAGTATTTGTCTCCCCAATTTTTTTTTTTTTTTTTTTTTTTTGAGACAGGGTCTCGCTTTGTAGTTCAGGCTGGCCCTGAGCTCACTGTGTAGCCCAGGCAAGCCTCGAAATCAGCAATCCTACTGTCTCTGCCTCCCAAGTGCTAGGATTATAGGCGTGAACCACCACACTCGGCATTGTGGTACGTGGTGTTGATGGTGGGCGTAAGTCTCCACGCCCAGCACTATATGTGGTTACCGGGGATCGAACTCAGGACCTTGCACTTGCGAGGCAGGTGCCGGAACCACTGAGCTAACCCTCCGCCCCCCCCCTCAAATTTTCTTTTCAGAAGAGGCAAAGAAGAAAGAGTAAAAGAGAGTTAATATACTAAAATGTCCATTGAAGTAAATAAAACATTCACCAAAAATAATAGTGACCAAGTTATTTATCTGTTGTTACAGACACTAAACGTTGGTAATCAGGCAACATCAATATTGACAGATAACCAAGTATTGGCAGAAAGAGAAGTGAGCTGATGATGAAACACACACAGGGTGGGTTAGCATTTCTGAGCTTATGGGTTAATTTTTTTTAAAAAAATGTAATGAGAGTGTCCATTATAGAGTAACTCCTAAAAATATAACTCTTTGGATAAAAATTATTCTGACCAGGGTATTTTATAAGTTATTTCTAACAGTCTCAGAATAAAAGAAGTGGGTAAGATTTGGGCTAGTTAGTAAGTAAAT
>PVIC010042359.1:0-15852 GCA_004025085.1 Thryonomys swinderianus
AACCTCCCTCAGTGCAGGCGTTGTGGCCACGCATCACTGTGTCTAGCACCTTGCAGACTTTAGCTTAACTGTTCCACCCACCAAAATGTTCATCCTCCAGACCTTCTGCTCTTCTCATGATACCCCAGAAAGGTCTTCACTGACCAAACTGAAGTAGGATCTGGCACTCTCAATCATCTTATCCTCTTAATTTTCAAGGAAGTTTTCACTACCTGAAGTTATCCTATTTTCTTGTTCTAATTTTTTAAAAATTTGTCTCTCACCAGACTGCAAGAATGGACACATGCTCTTTTGATCATCACTATATCCCCAGTGCATGGAATGGTGCTTGGCATAAGGTTTATGAGAGTCACCTTGGGAGTAAGTGGCTGATCCGGTCCATCTGGCTTTCTGTGGCTCCACTCTCTCCCAGCCTACGTGACCTTTCCCTCCTCTAACATCTTGTCTCTTGTCGCCCTGCCAGTGACTCTTGTCTGACATTCTCCACACCCTCCTTGAGTGCCTTGCTGTCTTGGCTTGTAGGACCTTTTTGCTCTTCCTTAGGGTTTGGTTTCATAATGCTTTTCAAAGCCACCTGCTCTCACTTCTGCCAGGTGCCTTGCAGAGTATGGCACACAGCAGTTTCTCTAAAACTCGAAGGAGAGATAAGAAACAAAGGGTTTTTGTCTCAAAGCTTTTCTAGGCTACGATACTCATACTGTGTCTCAGCATGGGTCACACTTGGAAGCTAGGGATGGTGGCACACTCACAGCTCGTTCCACTGGCCAGAAACCTACTGGATAAGAGTCTGGGTCTTTATATAGTTTTGAGAAACTGACTGACTTGGTGGTTTTGGTTTGTTTGGTTGTTTTTGTTTTGTTTTGCTTTTTTGAGACAGAATCTCAATATGTAGCCCAGGTTGGCCTGAAACTTGCTGTGGTCCTCCTGCCTCAGCCTCCTAAGTGCTTGGTTCACAGGTTCGCACCATCATACCCAGATTCTTAGTGGGTTCTTGCAAGTTCTTTTATGCACTCCCCACTTGTAAAGTCCAGGATGCCTCACAGGGTTAAAGTAAGGTTTAAATGAGACCATATAGTGGGGAAAAGAGTGCCTGTCACACTGTAAGTGTCCAATTGGTGCCTGCTCTTGCTGTACTTATTATTACTGTACTGACCCAGATCCTGGTCTGACCTTGAGTACAGGTGCCAGGAAGATGGAGATGCCTGTAAGAATGAACACCAGCAGACCTGTCAGCCTCTGCTCCCTGTGGGGAGAAGGAAGAATGAGGGGGAGTCTGGGATAGCCCCTGGCACTCAAGTTGGAGTCCTGGCCTGACACTGGTGTAGTCCTAGGAGCCAGAAGTAGAGGGAACCCCACTAGGCTACCTGGCAAAAAAAAGCCATGGCTTCTTCTAAGATAAAAGTTAATGGACAACAAGGGGCAGATCATGTCACCATGACAGTCCCAGTCCTGTCCATCAGTTCAGGATGTCCATCACTCTTTGCTTTTATTATGATGGAAAATTTGTAATTGTATATACCACAAAGATTTATATTTCACAATCTATAAAGCTGATTTAAATTTCACGTGCTTTAGACAGTGAAATTATCTCCTAACACTTCCAGAGCTGGATTCCTTTGTAACAGCAACCATGTGCTTCGGCATGGAGTGGGGATTGGTGGCACCTCACCCTCCACTTCCACATGGTTGCTTCCAACCTTGCACAGATGATGCTTTGCTTGAGGCCCCTACCCCCAGTTCCCTTGGCATAAAGAAGAGAGATCTAACTCATCCATCCCAGAGCCTAGGATCCACCCACTTATCCACTTCACTGCTCATAAGGCATGAACTTAGAGTTTAACCTGCTCCCTAAGCCTCATGGTTACCCACCCCTCACTCCAGCCTCCTGAGCAGGGTCCTCACCTGATGCCCAGGAAGCGGGGCGGTTCCCCAGGGGCACGGGCTCTGCTCTCTCTCCGAAGACTGTCCATATGGGCCAGGGAGATGACAGTGGCTGAGACATACCAGGGCAGCCCCAGGGCTGACGTGAGCAGAATCAGCACAGCCACACAGAAGAGATCCAAATGGAAGCCAGCTCCCTTCTGCAGGGGCAGGGAAGAGAGAAGCAGACAGGGTGAAGCCAGTCCAGCCCTCTGTCCTCTGTCCTCCTGGGACAGTGACGAAGCCTGGACAGTGCCCAGAGCTTGTCTCTTGGTCTAGGCTGGCCTTACCAGAAGCCCTTACCTGCAGCTTGTATTCTGTACGGTTGAGGATGACTGCTGTGATCTGCTGGTCCATGAAGATAAGGATAGACAGCAGCAGGGCAGGCAGGGTGGCTGCCACACTCAACCACCAGGGGTTGGCTCCAAAAGGGGACACCAACCAGCCACGTCCGGGGAGTGTGGGCTGGAGGGACAGATTGGAGAGGGTGTCCTAAGAGCACCTCACCTGCACATCCCTGCCTTGACATCCTTCTGCAACCTGACTCCCTGCCAAGACACAGGATGCTGGGGTGCTAGGTGGGAGCTGCGTGTGAGTATGTATGTGTGCACGTGCACAGCTGGCTCAGAGCGTCTGAGCACCTAAGAGGATGGGGGGAGGCTCCTGGCTCTTAGTCCATATGAAAGCTCTAAGACTTTGGGTCCCAGAGGACCTTCCTCCTGGAAGCCTTGATGGGTGAGGCCTGCTCACACTCTTGGTATAGTACACAGAGCCTGGTACAGTACACAGAGCCCTCCTTCTAGGTGTCACCCCCCACCCAGGGTGGGGTGACTCATGTTTAGACCTGCCTTGATCTGGGGACGGGCAGGACTGGGTGCGTCTGCGTCTGCTGTGATTATAAGCGTCCCTGTGTGGGAGGGGGCCCAGGTTGCTGCTTGGTGTTCAAGTTCCTGAGGCTGCCCCAAATGAAGTTCCCATGTTGTCTTGTCTTGAGAGAAGCTCGGGGAACCTCTTCAAATTATGCAGGAAAAGCCCAGAAATTGGTACAACGCTTTGTCCTCCTCACTGTCATGCTCTGGAGAAGAATCTCCAGCTTTAGTAGATCAGAGCAGGGAATGAGGGGTACAAATTAGGGAGTAGGGAGTAGTAGGGTAGGTAGGGCCACACTAAAGGTGGGGAGAGCCCATAACAATAGTGACTAGCATTTACTGAGGACTTGGTATGTGCCAGGCCTAGTGATAAGTATTTTATACTGTGATCTTCTAAACTTCAGAACAACCTATGGGGTAGGAGCTGTTATTATTTATTATTTCCATTTTAGAGATTAAGAAGTCAAGGCTCAGAAATGTGCAGTAACTTGCCTAATATACAACTAAGAAGTGGCAGAACTGGAATTCAAGCCCAAGGCTGGCTTACCAGAGCCCATCCTCCTAACCTATACCCTGTAATAATAGCTACTGCATATGGCAGTCTTCCACTTATCAAAAAGCGTAGGATTGGAAAATACAGTGAATGTTTAAAAATTATTTAAAATTGATTACAGTAAAAGACACATGGCTGTCAATCTTATTCAGAATGCTTCCCCTTGCATCAAATGCTCATCCCATCATTCTTACCACTTTGTTTTTATCCTCTTTATCTTTTTCTTCTTTCTGGTACTGAGGATTAAAACCAGAGACTTTGTATTGCACTAATCTATATCCCTGCACACACCTTTTCCAATTTTTTTTTTTTTGAGACAGTGTCTTGCTGTGTAGTTCAGGCTGGCCCTAAGCTCACTATGGAGCCCAGGCAAACCTCGAACTCAGCAATCCTCCTGTCTCTGCCTCCCAAATGCTGGGATTATAGGCATGAGCCACCACGCCTGGCACTGTGGTATATGGTACTGATTGCTAGTAGGTGTGAGCCACCACGCCCAGCATTGTTGATTGTGGTTACCAGGATCAAACTCAGGACCTTACGCTTGCAAGGCAGGTGCCAGAACCACTGAGCTAAATCTCCGGCCCACCTTTTCCAATTTTGAGACAGGGGCTGGCTGAACTGCTAAATTGCTCAGGCTAGGTTGAATTTGCCATTCTCCTCCCTCAGCATTTCCGATGCGGGGAGAATAGGCCTGCATGATCACACCAGCCCAGCTATCCTTACCACTTTCTGAAGCAGTTGGAAATCCTCTTTCACGAGTCTCCATAATTTCACTGTCATGGCTGCCTTAATGTTCTGAATCAATTCAAAATTTACACCTTTCACATCTTGAGTTTGGCAAAGAGCCAGTAGTTACATAGTGCCAGCTTCAGTGCATAAGATAGATGAGAACATATTGTCATGTTTTTATAAGCCTGCCTTTCTAATGTATGACACTTTGGCAGCAGCATTTGTCATATTTTAGATGACACCTCAGAAAGACACTTAGGAAGGAGGACTTCCAGAACTGCTTCAGAAAGTGGCAAGGACAATGGGATAAATTTGTTCCAGTAAGTGTAGTATTTTGAGGGGGGTCAATACTAATGTGTTTTTTACTATAATAAATCTTTTTAAATTTAAACACTCAACAGATATTTTGGTCTCATCTTCATGTATCTCTGCTACAGTACCTCATGTGATTCTCTGGACAGCTCTATGAGGCCATTATTACTACTATTGCCATTTTAAGAATGAGAAAAGAAGCTCAGAGAAAGAGAGGTGTAGGATTTATGTATGTTCTTCAACTACAGTCTGTTGGCCTTGCCCTCCCATCCCACCAGCTTTCACCTTGAACTCTGTAGGCACCACGAGCTTTGGTGTGGCTAGGCCCAGGAATGCATCAAGGCCACAGCCCAGAAGAATGGCCAGGACTGAAGAGAAGTCACAGAGCACCTTGCGCACCTGGCCACATAGCAGACAGTCAGGTTTGTGCCGCCACCCCCTTCCTTCCACACTCTTTCCTATTTGCACACTGAACTCAAGGCCAAAAATAGGCCTCTCCCACAGAAGGAAAGGTGACACTCACCACAGAAGGAAACAGACGACTTGTCTTTACATGCTTGAAGGCCATAACAAAGAGAAAGGAGGTAAGGAAGAGGAGAAGGGAGAATAAAGCAATGTCTGGGACTGTGTGACAGCCAGGGCCACGTGGTTTGCCTCCCTGTTGGATGCACTCAAATGGGTACAGCAAAGATGCGTTGACCAAACCTAGGTCCTGTGTAAAAGAATAGTCAGGAATGGGATTATGGCAGCATATGAGCAGGTCCAAGAGAGTAAGCAAGGGAACGGGGACCCACAGAGATATCGGGGGCACAGACTCTTTAACTGCAGGAAATAAATGAACCTCAATGACCTTATGAGTATTTCCTAGCCAGTGAGGTGGGAAGAAATGGGAACCATGAACTGGTTGGGTTGTTACCCTTTCTTTTCCAGGCCCTCTTAGGAGCAAGCCCTTACCATGCTTAAGATGTCATCTCCATTGTTTGGCTTGGTTGTTGCCCATTGAGACTCATTTCCTGAGAAGCAAAGAATAATTCAAGAACATTCCTTCCTCCCCTAAAAATCTTCTCCAGCCCCACAGGATTCTGTAACTTCGTCTCTTTCTCTCCACAGGGTCTTGCTATACAGTTCAGGCTGGCCTTGAACTCTCTATGTATCCTGGACCGGCTTAGTGGTCACGATCCTCCTGCCTCAGCACCCTGCTCCACCCAGTGCTAGGATCACACACGTGCACCTCCATTCCCGGCTCCCACAGGATTCTGATCTGATGAGTAGTGCTGAAGCAGAGATTTCTTAGTTCTGGGTCCTCTGTTTGCTAGCTCCATGGGGACCATACATGTACAGGACACTGTTGTACACTCAGCCCCTCAAATTCTCTACTCATCTGTATCGCTGGTGCCAAACACAGGACAGAGCAGCTGCTCACAACGTTGGCTGGATGCCTGAGCCACTTACACATCTGTGTTTCTACCAGGGCAAAAACTGGTTTTATTCATGCCTAGCAGTCTGGCACATGTGAAAGAGGACAATTCTTTCCCTGCTGTGACCATGCCTTCTACATGGAGGGATAGATGAAGCATAACACTCCAAGCCTCTCTTCACCTGATCAGTCCCTCTCATCCACAGAAAGAGCCTTATTTGATTGGTAAATTGAGAGATGAGATGGGCAGGTCCGGCTCTGCCCCTCCCTCTCTCCCTTTGCAGGAATGAGCTGCCCTTCTGGTACATTGTCTCTCCTCCTCTAGGGGCAAGTAGTGCCCGCCCAGTGCTGCCATAACTGGGTGGGTGAGTTCAATTTTGGTTTCACTGTTAGGAAACTTATTCACATATAAATAAACTGTGTTCTTCTATGAGTGTTGTCAGAAATAAAGACAATACCAGGTTCTCTGCTGTCTTGTTTTTCAGCTGATTGAAAACCAGAGTAGGGAAGTATGCTATTTGATAAGTATTCAGCACTTTACTAAACCAAGGGGAGCCCCTCCCATATGTCTCCTTATCTAGCGGAGGTTGTTGCTTCCCTCACCCACCTGGGCCTAGGTGCTGACAGAGGCAGCCATAGGCAGGAGATGCAGGCCTTTGGATGGGATAGGCATGGGTCAAATCCATCATTTTGCCCAGGGCATCATAGATGAAGATGAGGCTGATGAGGGCACAGAATCCTTCCTCTGTGAACCGGGTGAAGTAGCGGACCAGCACACTGGCCTCTGTGGCCACCAGCACCAGGCAAAAGGTGGCCACCCAGATCCCGACCCACAGGCGGAAAGGCAGGTAATCCAGGCTGTGATCCCTGTAAGGATGAGAGCTGGGCAGGGCTGTGTCCTCCCCACTATCTGAGGGTAGGAACCCCTCACCAGACACAGTTCCCATCTCTCCTGTGGATCCAGACAGAACCAGGGTGAGGGTGTGCCAAGAGAGGGGCTGGTGAGGTAAGGGAGGTTTCCTACCTGCTGAAAGAGAAAAGCAGGCGCTCAAAGACCAGCACTGGCCCGGTGCTGCTGAGGATGGTGAGAGGCTGGCCTGCCAGCAGGCAGAAGGCAGCTCCAGCCACTGCAGTTCCCAGGAAACTTTCCAACACTCCCTGGAAACCAGCAGGGGCTTGGCATCCTCGGCTCAGGAATCCAGGTTTCCCGGGATTCTCTTTGACCCACCTACAGCCCCAGCTCTGCAGGTGTGACCCCAAGGCTGTGCCAGCCTCCCTCGCACAGCCCCACCCACCTGGGCACCATCAGTGGCATCTCCCAGCAGAGCCCCGAAAGTAATGGTGTTAGTGACTGTAGCCAGGTAAATGTAGAGCACAGCTGAGAAACACTGGGGATGCAGGGCATCTGAGAAATCGCTGCTGTACCAGGAAGCTTTCCGGCTCACGTCCTGGACAAGACCCCCAAACAGCCTCCCGCCCATGGGTCATCAGTAATCCAGGTTCCCATGCTCCATGCCCGCACCCCACGACTTTCCTGTGGCCGGTTGAGCCCTTGCCGCAGACACTTCGGACCCCAAGACAGACAGACAGACAGACAGACAGACAGACAGACAGACAGACAGACAGACAGACAGACAGACAGACAGACAGACAGACAGACACACACACACACACACACACACACACACACACACACGTCCCCCTACCCTTGCTCCCAACAGCTCGCCTCACCGACCAGTCCGCTGCAGCTCCGGACTGAGTCCGTGCGGCCCACCGCCAAGTGTGTTCTCTGCGCGGTCCGAGCACGGGGCTGAGAGGCCATCGACCTCCCGCCTTTGCGAGGGTGACCTGGGGAGAAGGGCAGCCCCAGGTTGCCCGCGCCGGACCCTCGGCCGGGGCTGGTGGCGCCCGCCCCCTGGCGGCGGCTGCGGCGCTCGCGCTCTCCAGGCGCAGCCACAAAGTCCCGCCCGGTTTTGCAGCGCGAGAAAGCCAACCGGGCCGGGAAAATCACACCGGGCCGCGAGCGAGAGGGCAGGAGAGCAGAACGGGCTCAGTCGGCCCCGCTCCAGATCCGAGGACGGAGCTCAGCCCTTCCGCGAGGGTGTCTGTGGCCCCGCGGCCTGGGGGAAAGATCTACGCAGAAAGGGGACCTCCGGGTACCTTCTGTGCGGAGAGGGCAGGCATTTGGGCGGGAGAATCCGGGCTGTTGGGTCCCACCGACCTGGGGGGAGCACCGTGGCCTCCTCCAGGAAGGCGTCCAGGGCTGCCAGAAGGCCGTGAAGGTTGCTGGCCCGACGAACTGACCACTGGAATTGCTGGTTAAGAGCGCGGGATAGGCAGTGAATGCAGACTTGAGCTCTTACATGCATATTTACCGCTATATTTCTCAAAAGTAGGCAGACAGGCGACTCGTGCGTTCATCTAAGCACGTGTTCACCCAACTGGCGACTGGAGCGCCCACTGTGTGCCAGCGCTGGGCCAGAGAGGGGCCAAACTGGTCGCCATGGAAACTTCAGTTCCTGCGCCGCAGACACAGAGCGGCTCTCCGCCTCGCTGTGTGGGTCCCTCAGGCGGAGGCCGCGCTCCGCTCCCACGGAACCCACGGACTCACCGGGTCACTGAGGAGGACAGCTGCGGCCCGACCCATCTCGTGATAGCCCTTTCCCGGCATGGCGGGGCCCAGGAGCAGGCAGAAAAACCTGAGGAAGGAGCCGGGCCTCAGAGAGGCCCAAAGGCTGCTTTCCCGACCTCCGTGTGAGCCCCCCCCCCCCCGCGCTCTGGGTACACCTGCCCCGCAGCCCCGACCGGAGAGCGGAGAACGGAGAGCGCATCGCCGCCACCGAGGCTGGAAGCCCCGCCGCTCACTGGCGCAGCAGCCTCACCTGCTGGGCAGGGCCACCTCCGTAAGCGTCCCCAACACCACTGGGTCCCGCAGTCGCACAAAGACCCCCAGGGGCTGTGCCAGGAAGCCCAGCTCTCCTGTCAGCACGGCTGCTGCCTCAGCCCCTGGAGGCAGCTTTTGTCTCAGAGGGTTCTGAAGAGGGTGGCACAGAAGAGAAGAGGTCATTTGGGGAAAGGGTTGTTGGCAGAATCTCTGGCAATGAAGGATCCAGTGGGACATGGGCTTTTCTGTTCAGCCCTAACCCCTCTCACAACCCCACCCAAGGAAGGTCACAAACCTGTTCCTTCAGAGGGGCCCTCTCATGGGACAATGCCTTTCTTGGAGGGGTAGATCCTGAAACAGGGTTATGTGGTGGTTAATTGCACAGGTCTGGGGGTAGCTCCACCAGGTCTTCCCTCCCAGCTTTTCCACTGATAAACTGTGAAGACAGGAGCATCCACTGAGCCTGCTTTTCATCACCAGCATTGGGAGAATTATGTACTACCTTCCAGGGCAACTGTGAAAATTAAATAGGATATTGTGTATAAAGCTCCTGGCACGGTGCCTGGCAAATACACCCCTTCACGGGATAACTAAAAGTATAAGATTTTAGTTTATTTATCTCTGTATTTATCTGGGTTTTTGTTTTGGTTTGCTTTTTTGAGACAGGATCTCATAGTTCAGGCTGGCCTTGAGTTTACTATGTAGCCCAGACTGGACCCTAATTCACAGCAATCATCCTGCCTCAGCCTCCCAAATGCTGAGATTATAAGAGTGTGCCACCACAGGAAGCTAAAAAGTCCAAGGTTTATTTTTTTGAGTATAAGATTGATCTTCTTCCTACTCCTTCCCCACTATCATTATCACAAGCTTTCTCTTGTCCACAAGTCCTAGGTTGATGTTGGAGGCAACCCCAGGCCACTCCTGGCTCAGGAAGGTACGGGTGACATCTGAGATCCTCCCACCCAAGGGCATTGATCCTGGGCCCAAGGAGGCGCCTCTCACCGCAACAGGGCCAGGTGCCTGTGGTCTGGATGTAATGCTGGGGCCTCTGCAGCAGTAAAGCCTGCAGCTGCCCTCTCAACTGGGGGCTCAGCGACTCCACCCTGATCACCTGCTCTGGAGAATGGATATGAGGAAGGAAACTTTATTGAAAGTTCCCTGACCCCAATACTCATCCCCTACCCCACTGTCCAGACCCCTTTCCCTTCAGGAATCTTAAAGACTGCAAGGACTAAAAATTCCTCCCCCCTCTGCTTTTCAATTTCTACCTTGTTACAAAGATGGGCAATCCCTGGGGTGGGGTATCATCGGATAAGATCTGAAGATTCAAAGCTTCGGGGGAAATCAGCAAAATGGCAGGGCTATCCAGGTCCCCTCTGCAAAGGCTGTCATCCTACCTACAAGCTCTGGAAGGTTCCGAGCTGGACAGTCCAGCAGCACGAGACCCTTGGACAGCAGGCTACGGAGCTTCTGGAGGCTGGGCAGTGCCAGAATGGGCACATGGGGGGCACTCCATCGGCCTGCACCCACCTCCAGCTTCTCCTCAAACAGCATCCACCTGTGGTGGAGAGAGGTAGACAGTGTCATTGAGGAAATCTCTCCTGCATCTGAGAGCATGTACATGGGAGCCAAGGAAAGTAGAGAAATGGAGGAGTCTCGTGCCCAGTGGTATAAATATGCCCCTTCCTGGGCAGTTACCTCCCATTTGGGTCTTGGGAATCTCAAAACTAGACTATAGAAGAGGTTAGGCATCATGGAATGTAGACAACAGAGAGGAAAAATCCTGATGAGGAGTGGGAAGAAGTCCCAAATGCTGGGGATCATGGACAAGGTCCCAGTTGGGGGAGGGGCAGAACCCCATAGAATTATTCTGGGTCCCACTCACCTGCCTGTCTCTCTCCACTCCAGCGCCTGGGGCCAGCCCAGCAGCTCATTTAGCTGAATGAAGAGCAGAGGATCCTCGGATACCCCCAGCTCTCTGCTGTCTGTTTCTGAGGACCCACTAGGGCTTTGTCCAAGGCCATGGTCACTGTCCAACTCCCCTGAAGAAACATTTTCGTGAGCACTGGAAGCCTCATACTCCTCCTGGCCTGGCAGCTTCATTTTGGTGAGGCTGGCAAAGGATCTGAGGAGCAATGCACCCCAGGGCCCTCCGGCTGGCTGCATTTATGCTGCTCCCCAACCCAGTACAGCACAAACAGCCAGGCAAGTTGGCTCCAGCGCATACTGGCTCACTTTCTCCCCTACTTGCTTCCCCACCTCAGTTGACCTGGGAGTGTTTGTCAGGCTGGCGTGGCATTTCCCAGGCTTCCCAGAAATGCCTGACTTAGGCCAAAGTGTGTTTGTGAATTTCCTGAGGGATCAGGTCTGAACCCATTGTGTTTTGTGTAAACAGGAGTAGACGGTCAGCCTAGTCTGGGTACTGACACCCCAAGACAGTTCTGTCCCTGACCCTGTATCGAATGCAAACACCAAATACCCGGAACTGTTTTAGGTGTCAACAACATACCCTGGGTGCCACACACATACACTTTGGACAAACACAGACCTATGTAAGGAGGCCATGAAAACAGCAGATAGACCATGCTCAATAAATGGGCTAATGATGGAAAGTGGAGAAAGGAGATGAAGAGTACAATGCCCACGTTCTTTTGTTTGTTTTGTTTTGTTTGAGACAGGGTCTCACTGTGTAGCTCAGGTTGGCCTAGATCTCACAAGGTACCCCATGCTGGCCTCAAACTCATGGTGATCCTCCTACTTCAGCCTCCCACGTGCTAGAAACACATGTGTGCCACCATGCCTGGCCATGCTGGCCATATCTTAATTGTTTTGCCCAGCAACATCTGGAAAACCCTCAACTTACCTGTGCCCTTGGATCTGTCTCTTTAATTACCCCCCACACCTTAGGGGAAGGAAACATCCTCACATCATGTGCCCATGAAGGAGTTCCTGGAGCCAAATGAACAGAAGAATACAGTTCCTTTTTAAGTCCTCTTGACTCTGTCAAAAGCAACCCCATCTCCTCACCTCAACACTACTACCTTGATCCAAGCTACCATTATTTCTCACATGAATTATTTCAATAGCCTTCTAGCTTCTTGCAATTCTCTCTGCTTCTGTTCTTCTCTGTTGCCAAAAACTCACAGAGCAGCCATAGGAGTTTAAAAAGACAATAAAATGTATTACTCTACTGTTCAAAACTCACCCATGGCCGGGGTGGTGGTGCACTTATAATCCCAGTACTCAGGAGGCTGAGGCAGGAGAATAGTTGTGAATTCAAGTCCAGTCTGACATACATAATAATGAGAACTTGTCTCGAAAACAACCCACCAAAGGCATACCCACTTCTCCCAGAATAATAATCAAACTCACTGTCATGGCTTACCAGATCCATGGTCAGACCTCAGTCTACCTTGCTGAGCACGTACCACCGCTCCCTTCAAGCCAGGCCAGCCTTGTGTTCGCTATCTAAACCCTGCTCCTGCCAGAGACGGCTTTGCAGTAGCCCTTCTCTACAAGAAAAGCTTTCCCACACACATCCTAGAACCTTGTCACCCAGGTCTTATTTCAGATATGACCTACAAAAGAATCCTTCTTTTTTCATCCTGTCTCGAGTTTCCCTCTGGCTTCACTCACTATCACATTTGTTTTATTGTATTTTATTCTTAGCAGTTATCAGTACTAGTAACTGACTTATTATTTGCATATCATATATTGCCTGCCTCACCACACACACGTAGTTGAGATACACAGTCCACAGAGCAAGTATCTTATCCGATGTGGCCGCTGTTCCTAGAGCAGCCTGGCACATACCGGTTAGTGGCTCCCAGTAAATACTTGTTAGGTGAGCACATAGAAAGGAAGGTGTTGAGGGAGCAGCTGCCTCTCCCGATGGCCACACGAGGGCGCTGCTCCTCACGGCCCGAATTGCTAGAGCCGCTCTCCTAGAGATTTTATTCTTCGGCTCAGGCACTGAGATGGCGAGATGACAGGAAAGGGGGTCTTCTATTTTTCTCCTTGCCCGGCCCATTGAGGATTGGGCTGGAGGGGTGGAGGAAGCAGGAGCAGGGAGATGAGGAAGCCGGGGACAATCGGTTCATTTGAATGTCAATCAAGTCCTCCCCCATACCAGGAACCCGTGGGTCCCAGTGGTCCTCTAACCTCAGGTCTGGTCTGAGCAAGTCCTAGACAACACTTTAGAGGTGAAAATGTTGTATTACGAAGTAGGCAGGGTACTGGCTGTGAGAAAGGTGTTGGTTTCAGTCCCAGGAGGAATAGAAACTAGCCTAGGACCTGAAAAGGCCAGGGAACTCCTGTGACCATTCCCTTCAAGAATGTGTCCTAGGGCCGGAGGGTTAGCTCAGTGGTTCCGGTGCCTGCCTCGCAAGCGCAAGGTCCTGAGTTCGATCCCCAGTAACCACATATAATGCTGGGCGTGGAGACACGCCCACCAGCCATCAATACCACATACCACAGTGCCGGGCGTGGTGGCTCACGCCTGTAATCCCAGCACTCGCGAGGTAGAGACAGGAGGATTGCTGAGTTTGCGGCAGATTGCCTGGGCACCATAGTGAGCTCAGGGCCAGCCTGAACTACAAAGCGAGACCCTGTCTCAAAAGCAAAAAAAAAAAAAGAATGTGTCCTAACCTTAGGAGCAAGTGACTCAAGAGAGCCTGAAAGGGTTAGGAGCAAAGACTTGATATGAATCTACCACCCAACTCTTGCCAAAATTCGAAGGCTTTTTCCTTGTCATCAGTGGCCCCAATTACTCTCGTTCTTAAGGTAACTGTAGCAGGGCTATGGTGGTTCCAATCTCTCCAGGCCTCACTTACACCTCTGGGCCTGGGGACTCTGAGCTGAGCAGGCTGATAAGGGATGTGAGATGGACCCCACGTTTGCCTGTGGGCACCAGAGGCCTCCAGAGAAGGGCTGTTGAGTGGGCAAAGAGCCCTGGGTATGGGCACTGGAACTCAAAGATCCGATTCTTGTCCTGGCTTGATCACAGATTTGTTGTTGAGTGTCCTTGAGCAAGCCCCTTTTCTCTGAGCTTCAGATACACACAGAGGGAACTCAGTAGATGATTTGCAGGGTTTAAGGCCTAACTTCACGCAGGGCACAGAGCTGGGAGGGGGAGGTCTTAACCACTGGATGGCTGGCTGCGACTCCCCTGGGGTAGTCACTTTCTAGCAAGCAGAGAAGAAATTTATCTTTGCCCAACCTGAGTTGTTTTTTGTTGTTATTATTGTTTCTTTCTTTGTTTTTATTTAATTAGAGGCAATCTTGCTACACAGCTGGGCTGCCCTTGAATTTTCAGGACAGCCTGCTTTAGCCTCCTGAGATGTGGGGGGGGAGGGAATATTTACTTTTTCGTGGTGCTGAGGCTGAAATTTGAGGTCTTGTATATGCTAGACAAGTGCTCAACCACACTGAGTTACCCCCAGCTTATGTATGTAATTATAGAAAATTTTATTATGTGTATAGATTCATTTACAACAAGTTAGACAGTTCAATCTTCTGAAGCCTAGTTTTCTCATTTATATTGGCAAAAAGTAGTAATTCTCCAGTTCACAGAGGACTGTTGTGAGGATTAAAGGTATTTGTCACCATATCTAGTTTTTTTCTTATCAGTAAAAGGAATATGAATAATAAAAAGACCCATGGTTTGATTCCCCATCACACCCACCACTGTGGTATGTGGTACTGATTGCTGGTGGGTATGAGTCATCACTCCTGGTACTATTGTATGTGGTTACCAGGGATCGAATCAGGGACCTTGTGGTTGCTACGAAGGCAGGGAACCACTGAACTGAATCTCCAGCCCTTGTTTTGTTAGTTTTTGAGGCAAGGTCTCACTTCACAGTTCAGGCTGGCCCTGAGCTCACTAGGTAACCCAGGCTGGCCTTGAACTCACAGCAATCCATCTGCCTCTCCTCCCTATGGCTGGGGTTACAGTACTTCGCATATATATGCCTAAAATGTAATAACCCTTAGTAAATTTTAAACTGTTTTTATTTAAAAATAATAATTTGAGAAGTGACTGAAATTGCATAAATTAATTATATCTGTTACAGGAAAAAAAAACCCAGAAAATCCCCACAAGAGTGAAAATAAAGTTTTACATAATGGTCTTACTAACAAATAAGCATGTTGTTTCTTCCTGTGAAAAATATGAAGCAGATTTCATTATTCCCACTTTATTGAAAATAAGACTGAGGCTTAGAAATGTTAAGCAGTTTACCATGGCCACTGAGCTTATGAGTGAGATGTTGAGTTTTCGTGGCCCGGGGATGGAACCCCAGACCCTACACAAATACTAAGTGTCACTCTCTCTCTTGGCCTGAAGTGCTCAAGCCTTCAGGATGCACAGCCAGGGAATCTGCTGCATGCCACCCACACAGCATATCCTGGGATGGTCAGCCCTTCCCAGGTATTTAGCATGTATGTGCCTTAGTATTTCCTAGCTTATTTTAGTGAGTCTTCATTATAGCTTCTACTTCTCTTTGAGACAGGGTCTCACTCTGTAGTTCAGGCTGGCCTTGAACTCACTGTGTAGCCAAGGATAGCCTGCCTTAGCCTCCCTGCCTCAGCCTTCCTGGAACAACAGGCATGCACCACCATACCTGCTCTTCACAACAGCCCTTTGAGTTAGGTGTCATTCTGAATAAGGAAACTGAGCCTCCAGAGGTACCTTGTCCAAAACTGAGCTGCAATCTCATCTACTCAGGGCTCAAAAAAGGGTCAGTCTAATGCCTCAAATTGGGCTTCAGAGCCTCTTCTCTGAGCAGTAGAGATGACATGGGAGGGCAGTATGTGGACCCCAATCCTGTACACTGGAGCTCTGGACTCTCTAACCCTAAAGCTGGGGTGCTCTTTCCTAACTATGTCTTAACCCCAGACCACCAAAATCTAGCCAAACCTGCAAGAGGGCTCTGATGGCCGGAACACTCCTTGCAGTGCCCACACCCTTCACAAAGGTGAAGGCCTTTGAAGAGAAAGAGGACCTGGTATCAAAAAGATTGGGTGTAGGAAGAAACCACCTAGACCTGCCATAAACTGCTATGACTCAGGATTTCCAGGCCCCTCTGACCTAGACTTCCAGCGCTAGGGAGAGGAGGGGTGTGGTGGTACCAGCCTGCAATTCCAGCACTCTGAGGGCTGAGGCCAGAAG
>PVIC010042360.1:0-15819 GCA_004025085.1 Thryonomys swinderianus
CCTGTAATCCCAGCACTTGGGAGGCAGAGACAGGAGGATTGCTGAGTTCGAGGCTTGCCTGGGCTATATAGTGAGCTCAGGGCCAGCCTGAACTACAAAAGCGAGACCCTGTCTCAAAAAACAAACAAACAAAAAAAGATGTGGTTTAAAAAAAATAAAATGGAGTATTACTCTGTCATAAAGAACGATAAATTTGAGTCATTATACTCAAATGGATGTACTTTGAGGACATACTCATGAGCAAAATAAATAGGGTCACAGATGTGTAAATACCCTATTTTTTCTCTGGTATGAGAAGCTGAAGATATAAATGAGTACTAAAATGTATGATAGATATTGGGAAATAAAAATATTCAAAGGGAAAAGGGGGTAGGGGTAAGTAAAGAAGGGAAAGAAAAATATCTGATGGTACAAGAAGGAAGCAAAGCTTATCTGTATAAGGGCAGGGGAATTGGGAAAAGATGAGAATCAAGTCGTGTCAAATACTGGTACAAATTCTCAATATCAAGTGTGATTATGGTATATATATATAAAGTGTACCAATATAATCAATTAAAAAAAAGTGGAGGGGCGTAAATAAGACAGTGCTTAGAGGAAATACACAGCCTTGTTTAGGAAGGAAGGACAAAACATGATCCAAGTCAGGCATCTCCCTGTTGCCTGTAGCCCATGCTGGTCCGGAAGTTATCTCTGCACCGTGGCAACAAAGAAACACAAAAAAACCCTCAATCTTTTTTTTTTTTGAGAGACACAGTCTCGCTTTGTAGTTCAGGCTGGCCCTGAGCTCACCATGTAGCCCAGGCAAGCCTGGAACTCAGCAATCCTCCTGCCTCTGCCTCCCGAGTGTTGGGATGACAGGTGTATGCCATCACACCTGGCTGTAATATGTTTTAAAACATATAAAAGAAATCTGACTTCAGATAGAGGTGGTAAGAATTTTAACAGATTTTTTTGAATAATTCATCTTTAATGCTTTGCCAAAACTTGGTAAGTACACTCATAGTTTTTAAAGTTAGGTGTAGTGTGTCAAAGTAAAGCTGTCAATTCTTTTCTCATCCTGCTGCATGGAAACCCTGGCTTCACTCGCATCTAGAGAGATCACTCACCATACATGGTTCTCTAATACCATGGACTGATCATTTAAAAATATCTGTTATCGGGCCGGACGGTTAGCTCAGTGGTTCCAGCACCTGCCTCGCAAGCGCAAGGTCCTGAGTTCGATCCCCGGTAACCACATATAATGCTGGGCGTGGAGCCTCACGCCCACCAACAATCAACACCATACCACAGTGCTGGGCGTGGTGGCTCACGCCTGTAATCCCAGCACTAGGGAGGCAGAGACAGGAGGATTGCTGAGTTTGCGGTGGCTTGCCTAGGCACCATAGTGAACTCAGGGCCAGCCTGAACTACAAAGCGAGACCCTGTCTCAAAAAGCAAAAAAAAAAAATCTGTTATCAATACCACCACCAGTCTCCCCAGAATGCTCTACTTGGGAAGCCCTCAAGTTCACGGTGGCAGAAACAAGTTTTCCACACTTCTGATTTTGCCTTGGAACTCAAACACTTTCTGAATCACAAACACCAGCTGAAGCACTGCGATTGCACCTCCTGCCTGATCTTGGAACCTGCTGCCATGTGCTTGCTGGAAGGCTGCAGTTTCCCTCTGGCTGTAGGGAGAGGGCCACCTGTTCACACCTTGATGAAAGATGTCCTTTCAAAAGTGGGTACATCTCGGGGTGGGAGATTTAGCTCAGGGGTTCTGGCACCTGCCTAACAAGTGCAAGGTCCCTTGTTTGATCCTGGTAACCACATACCACAATACCCGGGGTGGTGACTCACACTCACCAGCAATTAGTACCACACACCACAATGCCGGGCATAGTGGCTCATGCCTGTCATCCCAGCACTAGGGAGACAGAGGCAGGAGGATTGCTGTGAGTTCAAGGCTTGCCTGGGCTACATAGTGAGTTCAGGGTCAGCCTGAACTACAAAGGGAGACCCTGTCTCAACCCCCCCCCCCAAACTGGTATATCTGATTGTTTAATTTGTATTTGATTCTAATTATACCCAAAAGTTTTTCATTTTCTTTTTTTTTTGAGATAGGGTCTTGTTTTGTAATTCAGGCTGGCCCTGAGCTCACTATGTAGGCCAGGGTAACCTCGAACTCACAGCAATCCTCCTGCCTCTGCCTCCCCAGCGCTGGGATTACAGGTGAGACACCATGCCCAGCACTGTGGTATGTGGTACCAGGGATCAAACTCGGGACCTTGCGCTTTCGAGGCAGATGCTGGAACCACTGAGCTAAATGCCTGGCCCAATTTTTCATTTTTTTACTGGGAACTGAGGTCTGAGCCACCACTGCACACTGCACATGCTTCTGGGTTGGTGCCTCAGACCACGCCTCTGCTCAGTCTGCAGATGCTCACCCCTGAGTTAGGGACCGGCCTCAGGACCTGCGCTGCCTGCTAGGCAGGCACCAGAACCACGGGGCTGAGCCCCAGCCCCGGCAGAGGCTATCTTCAGGAACACAAGCCCACACGCCACTCCGTGCCCCTGCGAGCACCCTGCCTGCTGCCACCTGGTGGGTGGGGCCCACGCACCTGGACTCGAACGGGTCCTGCTTCTCCAGGGGCCGGACTCTCTTCCGTGTCACCGCCAGCTTGGTCAGGTCCACGCACTTGGTGTCCCCGTTGCTGTAGGCGAACTCCAGGACGCTGTTCCACTCGCCCTGCACCCTGCACACCACGGTGCTGCTCGCGTTGTGCTTCACTTCCGCGGTGACCCTGGGGAGCCGGGAGAGAGCGCCGTGAGTGACAGCGCGCTGCCCCTGAGCTTTCCGGTCAGAACTCAAAACGTTGGCATTTGCTGGTGCCAAAGTCAACTCCCTTTGTACGCCCCATGATAGCTTCCTAGAGATTTTTTTCCCCCAAAGGTCAATTTTAATCTTTGAAAAGAACTCTAGGTTTCTGGGTATGGTGGTACACACGCCATTCTGGTACTCAAGAGGCTGAGGCAGGAGGATTGCAGGGAGATGGAGGCCTGTCTAGGCTACACAATAAGGGCTCAAAAAACCAAACCAAAACCAAAAAATAAAAAAACACTATGCAAAAACAAGAGACTTCACCAAAACCCAAAATAGGCTGACATTTTTTATTAGAGTTTAAAAAATGTTCTAACACTACAATTCTTTTTTCGCTAGTTTTCTTTATCCAAAAGTGAGGAGTTTGCCAGGTATTGGGGTCCATGCCTGTGGTCCCAGCACTAGTCCTCAGTCCCAGGCTGAGGCAGGAGGATTGCTGGGAGTTTGAGATCAGCTCAGGCTAATGAGTCTATGCCAGCCTAGTACAGGGAGACCTTGTGAAAGAAAAGAGAAGAAATAGAGAGAGAGAAAGGAAGGAAGGAAGGGAGGGAGGGAGGAAGGAAGGAAGGAAAGGAAGGAAGGAAGGAAGGGAGGGAAAATAAAGAACCAAGGAGTTCCTAGCTGGGTGTGGTGGTTCTTGTGTGTAATACCAGCTATTTAAGAGACAGAACTGCCATTTGGAGGCCACCTTTGGTGATACAGCAAGACTCATCTAAGAAACACATTAGGGCCGGGATTTAGCTCAGTGGTTCTGGCATCTGCCTTGCAAGTGCAAGGTCCCGAGTGCTGAGACTATAGGTGTGCATCGCCACACCCAGGTTTCTTTGGTTTAGACATCTTTTCTTCTGCTCTGGTAGCAAAAGGTGCCTTCATGGAGGTCTGAACCTAAATCCAAATTCTCTTCAAGGCAAAATCAGGCAGAGACTCCATATGCCTTGGTTAGAAAGTCTCTTGTCCACGCTATTAGTGACTCCGTCAGAAGAATCTGACAAGAAGTGACCCGTTAATAATGCAACTATTGCCGGGCGTGGTGGCTCACGCCTGTAATCCCAGCACTCGGGAGGCAGAGACAGGAGGATTGCTGAGTTCGAGGCTTGCCTGGGCTACATAGTGAGCTCAGGGCCAGCCTGAACTAGAAAGCGAGACCCTGTCTCAAAAAAAAAAACAAAAAAGAAAAAAAAAATAATGCAACTATTTTAAATCGAGGGATACAGCTCAGTGGGAGAGGACATGCCCAACACAGACAAGGTCCTAGTACTGCCCAAAACAGTCCTCAAATGAAACAAAAAACCCATCTAGGTCATAATTCCATAACGCCCTGAAAGACAAAATGTTTGGGAAAATGCAAACATGAATAAATCCCACCTGCGTAAAACAAAGCAGCAGGAAAGCCAGGAGTTAGTACAGCGGTCCTTACCGGTGCAGTTTGCCGCCATAGAACGGCTTGGTGTGGAAGGTGATGCTGGCCGAGTACCCGCTCTTCACACAGCTGACACCGACTTTGCCGCCCAGCTCCACCCAGGGCACAGTGAGGATGGAGCGGGCATAGGCGCAGGGCAGAGAGAAGGTGTACTCCTCACCGTGCTCCAGCAGGCTGAGGACCCCTGTGAGCAAGATGTGTGTGGGGTCAGCACCTTTGTAAACAAACAGGGAAACGTGCATGCACACGCATGCGAATTTCTTCCCGTCTAGCAAAACACATCATTCATTTAATCTTCGTTTAACTTTGACAGTGAGTTCATTATAGTTATGTGTGAACATTTCCTGGTGACGGTGAATCAGGATGACTCTTATTATGACCTCTTATAATGCCTTTGCAGCTCAGGGGAGCCAGGCATTGTCTCGGCAGGAACGCGATGGTTTCGAATGCACTTCACATAAATAAAGCCTCGGCAGCACCTGGGGCTGTGCTGCACTGCCCTATCTAAGATGTGGTCAGCAGCCAGCACCAGGACCCGAAACTGGACAGCCACTCAGAAGAGCGAGGACGTAACGAAGCATCGCAGGAAGTGCTCTGCATTCTGGTGTGTGCGCTCTACAGAAGACAAAAGGAATTCTATCATAAAAATTATGGTCATAGGGCTGGGGATTTAGCTCAAGTGGTACTGCCCCTACCTTGGAAGCACAAGTGCCCAGGTTCGACCCTCGTACTACACACACACACAGACACACACACAGACACACACACACACACACACACAGACACACACAACGGTCTCACACAATGGTCATAATAAATTTCGTTGAAACAAGGGCAAAGCTATGAGATGTTAAGTGGTGGTTTTAGACAGTATTATTTTAAAGGGGCTTGATCCATGTTAAGTGATACCGTACTAAAGATGATTTTGAGACATACAGAGGTCACATGACAGAGTAACTGATCAACACAAGATGGTTACGAGACACCAAGGACAACCAAGTTAAATCACCAAACAAAGACCGAAACTGGCTGTGTACGTCTATTCTCAGCTCTGACCTAGTGAGTGCGCTCTGAACCCTCTCCTTCACATGCACATAAGGGCAAGAGCCAGGGAAAGTATTTTGATGGTTGCTTTATTTTTTGGAGATAGGATCTTGCTTTGTAGCTCAGGATGGCCTTGAGCTCACCATGTAGCCCAGGCAAGCCTTGAACTCACAGCAATTCTCCTGTCTGTGCCTCCTGAGATTCCTGTGCCTGCCTGGGATTACAGGTGTGAGTCAACACCCTGGCACTGTGTTATGTGGTACCACAGTGATCAAATTTGGGAAGACCCTGTGCTTGTGAGGCAGATGCTGGAACCACTGAGCTAAATCCCTGGCCCCATTTTCATCACTTTTGTAAAAACAATAGAAACTCGGTCTATGAACTTTTATTTTGAAGAGTATTAAAATCTGAAGAGACACACAACCAATTTTGAATAACTGAGATTCAGTGTTCTAAATCTCATTTATCTAAAAATTAAGTTGAATTTCTTCTTATTCTCAAACACCTAACAGGAGCAAAACGAACAGTCATAAATTTTTTTTTTTCTTTGGAGACAGGGTCTTGCTTTGTAGTTCAGGCTGGCACTGAGCTCACTATGTAGCCCAGACAAGCCTCGAACTCAGCAATCCTCCTTTCTCTGCCTCCGGAGTGCTGGGATTACAGGCGTGAGCCACCACGCCTGGCTGAACAGTCATAAATTCTATTTCCTTGGGCTGGAGATTTAGCTCAGTGGTTCTGGTGCCTACCTCCCAAGCGCAAGGTCCTGAGTTCAATTCCCGGTAACCACATACAATTCTGGGTGTGGTGACTCAGGCCCACCAGCAATCAATACCACATACCACAGTGCTGGGCGTGGTGGCTCATGCCTGTAATCTCAGCACTCGGGAGGCAGAGGCAGGAGGATTGCTGAGTTCGAGGCTTGTCTGGGCTACATAGTGAGCTCAGGGACAGCCTGAACTACAAAGCGAGACCCTGTCTCAAAAAAAAAAAGGATATTTTATATTGAAAACTACGAAAAGGGAGAATGTATGCTGGTGCACAGATCCACCTGCCCTGCTCTGCAGTGAGCTGGGACACTAGAGTGCTCAGAACCTCTCTAGTCCCGATGCGGTGTATGCACACTTACCCTCGCCCACCATGGTCACGCCGATGGACATGCCCAGGAACTTGCTCTTGGTCCACACATGCGCGTTCACGCACATCCTCCGCTCGGCACACTCTGCGTAGAAGCCGGACACTGGTGGGTGGTGGGATACCTGTTCGGCCACGAAGCGGACAGTGTAGCAGTCATTGGCCGGACTGGCGGACTCCTCAGGCGCAAGGCCGGGTCCAGGGCTGCTCTTGGGTACCCGCCAGGAGCAGTGGAACGTCTCCCCGATGATGGGGTTGTAGGGCTTCTTGGCAATGGCTCCCTTGCGACCTTCGTGGAAAGAGGTCAGGTAGTACTCGACAAAGCGGATCATCCGGTCCTCAGCCGAGGTGCCACTTGTGATGGCTATGAACAGGTCTGGGTGCGACATGAAGTCCGCATACATCTCAAGCAGGGAGCGCTTCTCCAGGATGAAGGTGGGCAGCACCACCTGGCATAAGATGACAAGATCAGGTAGTTCAGAGGTGCCACAGGTGGGCATGCTCCCCACTCCCAAAGAACTGCCTTCTAGATGGATTTTTTTTTTTTTTGAGACAGGGTCTCGCTTTGTAGTTCAGGCTGGCACTGAGCTCACTATGGAGCCCAGGCAAGCCTCGAACTCAGCAATCCTCCTGTCTCTGCCTCCCGAGTGCTGGGATTACAGGCGTGAGCCACCACGCCCAGCACTGTGGTATGTGGTATTGATTGTTGGTGGGCATGAGTCTCCACGCCCAGCATTGTATGTGGTTTCCAGGGATTGAACTGAGGACCCTGCGCTTGCAAGGGAGGCGCCAGAACCACTGAGCTAACCCTCTGGCCCTAGATGGATATTTTTAAAAAAGGGATTCATATCACAAAGACATATATGCACCCATGTTTATAGCAGCTCAGTTTGATAGCTAAATCTTGGAAACAACCCAAATGCCCAGCAACTGGAGAAGTGATAAAGATGCGGTGTTTTTTTTTGTTTTATAAAAGGGAGTATTACTCTGGCGTAAAGAATGATAAATCTGAGTCATTTATACTCAAATGGACATACCTTGAGGACATACTCATAAGCGAAATAAATATGTCACAGATGTGTAAATACTGTATCTTTTCTCTGGTATGAGAAACTGACAATATAAATGAGTTCTAGATAAGATAGATACTGTGAAATAGAAAATATTCAAAGAGAAAAGGGAGTAGGGATAAGTAAAGAAGGGAAAGAAAAAACTTGATGGTAAAAAAAGGAAGCAAAACTTATGTATAGAGGGGGTGGGGGAGGTTGTAGGTAGGGGAATGTGAAAAGATGAGAATTAAATTGTATCAAATACTGGTACAAATTCTCAATGTTGAGTGTGATTATCATGTGTATATAAAATGTACCAATAAAATCAATTAAAAAGGGACAGTCAGGTGTGGTGGCACATGCTTGGAATGCTAACACTCAGAGGCTGAGGCAGAAGAACACTCTGTGAGTTCAAGGCCTGCCTAGATGACAAAGTGAGTTCCAAGCCAGGCTAAACTCTGTTCAGAGAGAAACAAAGAAAGAAAAGCATTTGCTCCCAATAGAAAATAAACACACATAAAAGGAAAGGAAAGCCTGTTCAGTGCTTACAATTAAATGGAAAAGAATAGCAGAAGTGGGCTAAGGATCACATTAATAGTAATAAAAATAATCCCATGGTAATAAAAATCTGACACACACAGGTTCTGAGTCTGATTAGCTTTTGAAATGATGTCATGAACTAATTACTGAAACCAATGAGGGGCTGCTAATTAGGTAAACCGGGACCAGAGGAGACTGGGCTACAGCTCAACCACCGAGGGCTTCTCACACCTTAGGTACCCAGAAACCAGCGTGGGACCTGACTAAAATGCCATTCTGGACTGTGAAATCGGGGGTCACTGACTGGATTCTGCATTTGTAACAAGCTGCAGAGGATGCCAATTTGAATGGCCCACAGTCCCATCTGAGGCAGTGAGCCTGGGCTCTGTGCCCACTGACTGTGTTGTGTGACCAGACCTGGCTCCATCTGTCTGTGGTGCCAGGGCCTGAACCCAAGGCCTTGTGCCTGCTGAGCATACACTCTACCACTGAGCTGCACCCTTGACTCTTGGTCTCGGACACTAAACACAGGGCCTCTCTCGTGACAGATGAGTACTCTACGACTAAGCTGCAATCTTGGCCCCTTTTAACAATTTTAAGACAGGGTTTGGCTAAATTACCTAGGCTGGCTTTGAATTTGAGATTCTACTACCTTGGCTTCTTGAGCAGCTGGGATTACAATATAAACCGTCATGGCCAACTCTGCCTTTATAAAGTTTAGCTGAAGCACAGTCCTGACCAACCAGCACACCCTCTGCTACGGGACTCAGTAGCTGCTACACACATTTATGGCCATCCTGGTAAAAATATTTACTGTCTGGTCCTTTACAACCCAAGTCAGGATAATTACCACATGTACTGTCCATACTGAGGCACTGAGAGTAATGTTCTGTATGGTTTTACAGCATTATATCCATAGATTTCTTTTTTTTTTTTTTTGAGACAGGGTCTCGCTTTGTAGTTCAGGCTGGCCCTGAGCTCACTATGGTGCCCAGGCAAGCCGCCGCGAACTCAGCAATCCTCCTGTCTCTGCCTCCCGAGTATATCCATAGACTTCTTACAAAAACAATAAGTATGAAGCCTAGATTCAATACTAAGTATTGAAGGAGAGGGAGCATTTGAATGTCAGACCAGGTATTATAACTCATGCCTGTAATCCAAGCATCTCAGTAGGCTGAGGCAGGAGGATCATAAGTTCAAGAGTAGCTTGTGGATCTTAGTGATGCTGTCCAAAGTAATTTTTTTGTTTCTTTGAGATGGAGTCTCCCTATGTATTCCAGGTTGGCCTTGAACTCACTGAGCAGCCCAGGCTGGCCTTGAGTTCAATGATCCTCCTGTCTTAGTCTCCCGAGTGCTGGGCTACTCCACCTAGCTTCAAAATAAATTTTAAAATCAGGCATGGTGGCTCAGGCCTGTAATCCCAGCACTGGGGGAGGGCAGAGGCAGGAGAATTACCCTGAGTCCAAGGCTTGCCTGGGCTATATAGTTGGTTAAGAGTCAGCCTGAACTACAAAGTGAGACCCTGTCTCAAAAAAAAAAAAAGCAAAGCAGGAACGTAGCCAGCGCTAAAGCACTTGCTGGGCATGTAAGAGGCCACGGTATCATCAGCTGCAGAGAGAGGGGAAGACAAACTCAGAGGGACGAGAAAGCTGAGCCCGTGAGCGACCCCAGGCCGGGCCTGCCCGACAGTCCCTCATACCCGCGTCAGGTCCATGCCCAGCTTGAGCTGTGACAGCAGGTGCAGGATGACGCTGCGCTGCTCCTCCACGGCCCCCAGGTCGTCCTCCTTGCTGTCACCTGTGTCCTCCACCTCCTCATCTGTGTTTATGTCCTCGGGCTCCTTAAAGCAAGCAGAGGTCTCCGGTTATAAATGCCCCTCCATGCCTGTACTGGGGACTAGGCTCGGGACTTCGTGTTTGTGTGCCAATTATGGTGCCACCAAGCCACATCCCTGGTTATAAATGCTTCTCAGTGCTCATTCAGATAAAAGGTTTTGTGTCAGACTCAAAGACACTTACACTGGGCCTAAATAAAGCAAAATGAGGCTGAATCCTTCTGGAAAACATCACTCCTTTCACCACCACACAGATATGTTTCCTTCAAAGCACCTATGATTTCTGGTACTGACAATACTGTAGGTTTGCCATCTATACCACATATAAGTCACATTTATCATGTAGCTACTTTTCAGAGAAAAACAGCTGCACCTGAACCCCAAGCTTTGACCAGCTACTGGGGACACCACCACTACCTATAAAGAGAGAGTCTAAGAATGAGGATTTGTCATTTTTTTTTTTGGTACCGGGGATTGAATTCAGAACCTTGCGCTTGCCAGGGAGATGCAGCAAAACTGAACTATATCCTGGCAAGATTCACTCTCTCTCTTTTTTATTTTTTTTTTTTGAGACAGGGTCTTACTTTGTAGTTTAGGCTGGCTCTGAGCTCACTATGTAGCCTAGGCAAGCTTCGAACTCAGCAATCCTCCTGTCTCTGCCTCCCAAGTGCTGGGATGGCAGGCGTGAGCCACCATGCCCGGCTCTTTTTTTTTTTTTTTTGAGACAGGATCTCACTTTGTAATTCAGATTGGCCCTGTGCTCACTATGTAGCCCAGACCAGCCTCGAACTCTCAGCAATTGTACTGCCTCTGCCTCCCGAGTGTTTGGATTACAGGCTTGAGCCACCACGCCTGGCACCGTGATAGTACTGGGGATCACACTGTGTAGTACTGGGGATAGAACTCAGGACCTGTGCTTGCCAGATGCCAGCAGCACTGAGCCAAATTCCTGGACCAAGATTCTCCTCTTTCTAAGCTACCACAAGAAAAAAAACCCTAGAAGTAGCTGTATGCACGTCAAGACTAATTTCTGCAAACTAAATTTTAGTCTTCTGTTTTGATGGGAGTGACTCAGGGCCTTGGGGAGGGCAGGCAAAGGCCATGGCTTTTATTTTGGCAGACTTCTAGCTCCAAGTGACTGGGCAAGAGAGACAATTTTGTATTTCTTTATCATTACTTAAATTAGCAGTAGTTTTGTTCCAAAGATTCTATAAAACTCATCAGCTATCACTCTCCAGGTCTTCAAGGAGCAGGTGTCCCCTCCTCCTCTCAGGGGACTCTTCTCAGGATGCCTGAGTAAGAGAGTTTTATAAGGATGTTGTTATGACTTGTATCTAGATGTTTCTCAAAGCCTTATGCGGTCATACGTGGGGTTTGGGAGGAGGCTGGACCTGAGGCATGTACTACTGGGATTAATTCATGGTGTGATGCTAGAATTAAGGCTCCCCACTCTTGGTGTGACTACTACCTGCCCTATGGATGGGAAGCCCGGATAAGACACAATGAACAGAAAAAAGGTCACTATTTGTTATTCATCATTTGTTGCTTGCTGGCTTCTGCCCACATGAACTGTTTTTCCTTTGTGATTCCCGTTTGCCATGCCACCCTGCCGTAGAGCCAGCCAACTATGGACTCTGCAAGATGTGAGTAAACCTTTTCTCCTTTCACTCTGGGTGTTGGCTGTCGTGTCTCAACAATGACAAAAGTAACTAAGACAGATGTCCTCTTTTGTATATGTGCTGCCGAAGCGAGCACCAGATGTCCTCTTTTGGTATTTCATTAGATTTTAAGTAGTGAGGATTTCTTTTTTTTTTTTTTTTTGAGATAGTCTCACTTTGTAGTTCAGGTTGGCTCAGATCTCACTATGTAGCCCAGGCAAGATTCCAACTCACAGCAATCCTCCTGCCTCTGCCTCCTGAGTGCTGGGATTACAGATGTGAGTCGCCACACCTGGCATTGTGGTGTGTGGTACTGAATGGCACTATGGTAGGTATGTGGTTACTGGGGATTGAACTCAGGACCTTGTGGTTGCAAGGCAGATGCCAGAACCACTGAGCTAAATCCCCAGCCCACGTAGTGAGGATTTCTAAAAGGAAGTAATCTTGTAAATGTCTCTGCTTCTGATTTTCTACTTCCACTAGCCAACAAAAAAAACATCTATTCTACGCAGTTAGACAGAAAAAATTGATCCTACCTAGACAGATCAAGAACTCAATATCCTCAAAATGCTACTGACCATTCTTTTGTTTTCATCTTTTTCCTTCTCTACTATCTTTCTATCAAGGAGGCCTGTATCATCAACACACATTCTGATAAATCAACTAACATTTTATTTCCTTGTGTTAAGATCACACAAACCAGCTGGATATAGTGGTGCATATCTGTTACCCCTTAGAAGAATGAGGCAGGAGGATGACAAGTTCAAGGCCAATTGAACAGCCTAACAAAAACCCTGTCTCAAAATAAAAAGGGCCAGGAACCTAGCTCAGTGGTACATTGTGTGAGGCCCTAGGTTCAACTTCCTAAAATGCAAAACAATACAAAACAAAACCCCCAAATAAACAAAAACTCCACACAGATGATCACTCTTTACAAATATCAAAACTACTTTTCTTTTTATAACTTTAAGGAGAGATCCCAAAGGCTTTCTCAATCTCCTTCTCAATGGCTAGTCTGTTAGGGAGTATTCCCTGTTAGGCACTAAATCAAGTGTGCAGCAGAGCTGAAGTGTACCGACAATCTGGACCACGATCAAAGGTTGAAAGGGTCATGGTCCTTCTCTCTGCACATGGAAGCCAAATGTCACTATGTGAGATGATATAATTATGTGAGACCCAGGAGAAGTAACCCTGCTGGTTCCCCAGTCCTCTGAAAGGGCAACACAACATTGGAGGTTAGAACCTAGGACTTTAGCCCATTGTTTCTGGTGCCTGAGTTCGATCCCTGGTACCAAAAACAAAACAAAACAAACACCCCTAGGCAATGATAGCCTAACAGGGAGGCTGGGGTGCAGCTTGGTGGTAGCATGTATGCTTAGCATATGCAAAGCCCCTAGCACAAGAAGGGAGGGAGGGAGGGAGGGAGGGGGTGGGGGAGGACAAACAGCTTTAACACTAGTTTACTTTATGTTTTGAACTTCCTCCAGTGAAAACATTGTGCTAAAGAAACCAAACATAACTTCACAGTAAATGCTTTAAAAGAATATAGTTTTGGGCTGGGGGTGTAGCTTGAAAGCATAAGGTTCTGAGTTTGATTCCTGGTACCTTAAAATAAAGAAAAAAGGGACCATGGACTTAGCTCAGTGGTTCTGGTGTCTGCCTTGCAAGTGCAAGGGCCCGAGTTAGATCCCCAGTAACCACATACCACATGGGCAGGTGTGGTGATTCACGCCCACTGGCAATCAGTACCACACACCACAGTGCTGGGCGTGGTGGCTCACACCTGTAATCTCAGCACTTGGGAGGCAGAGACAGGAAGATTGCCATGAGTTCGAGGCCAGCCTGGACTACACAGTGAGCTCAGAGCCAGCCTGAACTACAGAGTGAGACCCTGTCTCAAAAAACTGGAAAACAGGGCCAGAGGGTTAGCTCAGTGGTTCCAGCACCTGCCTCACAAGCTCAAGGTCCTGAGTTCGATCCCTGGTAACCACATATAATGCTGGGTGTGGAGACACACCCACCAACAATCAACACCGCATACCTCAATGCCGGACGTGATGCCTCACGCCTGTCATCCCAGCACTCGGGAGGCAGAGACAGCAGGATTGCTGAGTTCGCGGTGGCTTGCCTGGGCACCATAGTGAGCTCAGGGCCAGCCTGAACTACAAAGCGAGAGACCCTGTCTCAAAAGCAAAAACAAAAAACAAAAAACAAAAAACTGGAAAACAAAAACAAAAACAAAACCCAACTCACCCCCAAAGTGAAAAAGCCTCACTTTTCAACCTTGCAAAAGGCTAGCTCATGGGTGGCAACCACTCAGGCACCAAGACATGGAGTGACTTTGATCCAACCATATGTATCCCACCCCAAGTCCAAAGGACTTCTCACTTGGGATGTACACTGGCAATTCATGGTCTTCACTTCTACTTAAAAGCCTTCTAGGACCCTCAACTCCCTGCCGAGTCTCACACCACTTTACCTCCCCATTCTCCCCGTCTGTGTTTCACATCAAGACTCAACCTTGTATACCTTCCATGTCCTTGAGGAATACAGCTTATACCATGCCACAGCACGAATATGAAGTCCAGCAGCCCTGGCAGCATCATGTCCAGTAGGCCAGGTGCTCTGCCACCTTCATTTTCCCCTCACCAAGTCCTACAGGTGTCATCACTCCGGTTTTACAGGTGAGGGAATCCTGGCTACAGCACTTCATGACTGGGCCATGCCGTGAGTCTGCAGCCATCAGACGACAGACGCGTGTGCAGAGCCCTGCCTGCTGCTCCTCCAGTCCAGGCCCCCTCACTCCTCCTCTCCTCCACCCTGTCTGCTTTCAGGCCTAATCCCGAGAAGACCCACGTCTCCTGGTTTTGCCTCACTTTCCAGTCCTAACATGGAACTTGTCAGACACACACCCAGTACTGTTTGACTCTGCAAGCTGAGGGCCCAGAGCAGAGGAGCATTTCATCACTGCTTTGTCTGTCCTGCTTCTTTGCCCACCCTCCTCCCCAGTCCTCAGGTCCCAGTACTGAAGTCCCTGTGTCACATGCTTCTTCCAGGAAGTCACTAACGAATATGTAAGCAACCACGGACCACACATTGTTCTTGGCATCGTAACTCTATCTGGGCACAATTTAAACCCAAAGAAATAATCTAAAGACAGAAAAGTGGAAGAAGCAGTATGCAAAGTAATGCTGGACAGTGCTATGAATGTATGTTTGTATATATGTATGTATGTATGTCTGTGTGTATGCATATGTCTGTGTATGTATGTGTGTGTGTTTTATTTTTGTTTCTAGTACCAGGGATCAAACTCAGTACCTTGTGCTTGTGAGGCAGGTGTGGCACCACTGAGCTAAACTCCTGGCCCAGTGCTATTTATAATAATAAATAACGACCAAACTAGATATTCACCAATAGGGACATTAACTTGATAACCTATTTCTTTTTTTTTTGAGACAGGGTCTCGCTTTGTATTTCAGGCTGGCCCTGAGTTCACTATGTAGCCCAGGCAAGCTTCAAACACAGCAATCCTCCTGTCTCTGTCTCCCAAGTGCTGGGATGACAGGCGTGAGCCACCACGCCCGGCACTGTGGTATGCAGTATTGACTGTTGGTGGGCGTGAGTCTCCATGCCCAACATTGTATGTGGTTACTGGGGATCGAACTCAGGACCTTGCGCTTGCAAGGCAGGCGCCGGAACCACTGAGCTAACCCTCTGGCCCTTAATAACCTATTTCAACCTTTAAAACTTTAATTATATAGGTCAGAACACCATAAAAAAATTCTTAGAGTATCAAGTAAAATGTCTTAAAATTATTTATGTAATTATAGTAGTCAGAGAAATAACAAATGTGAACACAAAAGGCAAAAAATATGACTTGTGCCGGGCGTGGTGGCTCATGCTTGTCGTCCCAGCACTCGGGAGGCAGAAGCAGGAGGATTGCTGAGTTCAAGGGTTGCCTAGGCTACATAGTGAGCTCAGGGCCACCCTGAACTACAAAGCGAGACCCTGTCTCAAAAAAAAAAAGAGGGCCGGAGGGTTGGCTCAGTGGTTCCGGTGCCTGCCTCGCAAGCACAAGGTCCTGAGTTTGATCCCCGGTAACCACATATGATGCTGGGCGTGGAGACACACCCACCAACAATCAACACCGCATACTATAATGCTGGACGTGGTGGCTCACGCCTGTAATCCCAGCACTCGGGAGGCAGGGACAGGAGGATTGCTGAGTTTGCGGCAGCTTGCCTGGGCACCACAGTGAGCTCAGGGCCAGCCTGAACTACAAAG
>PVIC010042361.1:0-15806 GCA_004025085.1 Thryonomys swinderianus
GAAAGAAAGAAAGAGGGAAAGAAAGAAAGAGGAAGGAAGGAAGGAAGAAGGAAGAAAGACCCAAGGACAAAAATACACTCCTTACAGGTTCTACCATCAATAACCCATCTCTTGCAACCCAGTTCTATCTCCTAATAGCACAACCATGATCCAGTCACCTCAAAAAGCCACACCGCTGAATATCTGAGGTTTGGGGGGCATTTTACCTCTCAATCAAAACAACCACTATGTGACATTTTATACTGGAAGGACAGTTCCGGGCATCTTCATCTACATAAGGATATATTTCCTCCCTGAAAATGACACTGTCAGGGGCGGACAACCTACGGCACACAGCATTGAGGCTTCTGATGAGGTCTGTATAGCACCAGACCAATCTTTACAGTCAGATATGTCAATTTCTATAGTAAATGACAGCATATAAAAGTGAGTTATAAACAACTATTGGAAGAACACAATCCTTACATTTCATATTTGAGTCCAAAAGGTTTTCCTCATAACAGTATAAATCAAGAAAGATGAAGTTTTCATCACCTTCTCTCTCTCTCTCTCTCTCTCTCACTCACTTTTTGAGACAGGGTCTCACTTTGTAGATCAGGCTGGCCCTGAGCTCACTATGAAGCCCAGGCCAGCATCGCACTCATGACAATCCTCCTGCCTCTGCCGAGTGCTGGGGTGACGAGTGAGCCACCACACCTGGCTCTGTCACCATTTCCTCCCAGATGATCTGCCAGGTTTTGCTTAACAATTAGGGAGAAAAAAGCAATCCTCTAAGAATGTCCTCACTGACTTTGTTAGTTGGACTTCCATTACAGTGATATTAATGGCTAACAAGATCAATTCAAGGAGGAAATATTTATGACTCACAGTTTCAAAGGTTCCACTCATGACACCTGGCTGATGTGCTTTGAGCTTGTGACAAAACATATCAGGGAGGCCGAAATGCATGCACAGCAAAAAGGTTCACCTCATGGAAGCCAGGAAGCAAAGAGAAGGGTCCTAACATCCTCTTCCCATCACCCAACTTTTCCTTCCACTTTTCTCATGACCTCAAGACTCAAGAACTTCCCAGTGGTATCACAGGTTGTGGAACAACCTTCAGCCTATGCGCCTTTCAGAGATATTTAATATCCAAACCACAACAGTTGTTCTTTTCTTTCTTTTAGTTTGTTTTTGAGGCAGGGTCTCGCTTTGTAGTTCAGGCTGACCCTGAACTCACTATGTCACCCAAGTTGGCCTCAAACTCACAACAATCCTTCTGCCTCTGCCTCCTGAGTGCTGGGATTACAAGCGTGTGCCACTACACCAGCACTGTGACATGTGGTAGCAGGAATCAAACTCGGGACCTTCCACTTGCCAGGCAGACCACTGAGCTAAATCTCTGGTCCAACAGTCGTTCTCCTCTCTAACCTAGTGTTCATGTTAGTTACTGACCCCCATATCCTAATCAGCTAGGCTGCCTACATTCCAGCGTGAAAAGTCTGACTCTAAATCAATTGCTAGGGTTTAGCTATAGAATGTCCCCCCAAATGGCTCGTGTGCTCAGAGGTGGGGCTTTCGGGAGGTGGTTAGATTAGGGGCAGCATGACTGACTTGCTGTTAGGAGACAGTGTCTAGCTGGAGGAGACCACCGAGGGTGTGACCCTCTCTGCCCAGCTCCTGGCTGCTTCCTTCCCTCTGGTCCCTTTGCTGTGTGGCTTCTGCATTGCAGACAGTCGACCATGGTCTGAAATTCTGAAACTATGAGCTAAAATAAATCTCTCCCCCTTTAAGCTCTAAATGTAGTGTATTTCATCCCAGGGATGAGAAAGTGACCAGTTTTATCCAAAAGAACTTCTTTGGATAATAGCAGTATTCTATATCCTCTCTGTCCAATATGGCGTCCACCAGCCACATATGATGATTGACAAATTAAACTGTGGCTGTCTGCAGGAACAAGTAATTTTTAAATTACTTATTATTTTAATAACAAAGAACTAAATGTGACGAGTGGCTACTATCTTGAATGACACTAAACACATGAACAAGGTTCTAGGCAATCTTCCAATTTGGACAGACTGAGGTTCTTTCTAGTTGTTTTGGTTAGTTGTACGTACTCCCTCCCCCAGAAAACTCTCTAGAAATCCCTCCTGGGTTTATGGTAATCAATTATATATTAAAGGACTATGTTAAAATATTGTACCCTCTGCTCCTGGTTCCAAATGCTACAAAATAAGACTTCAAGATGCTACTCAGATAATTTCAAAGAAATGCTCATGACTGCAGGACATGCTTCGAGCCACAGCTCACATAACAGCTTTTGGGAAATACTACTTTTATTTTCTAGATGCTCTTTCTAGACAAATTAGCCAAAACTTCTTAAGTTTCTGGATTTACAACTGAAGCATGTACATACACCTACACCATCACTATAAAAATAAAATTGAAAAAAAAACTAAAATAAAATTGCAAGTTTCTTAGATTATTTTCAAGTTCATTATTGATAGCTCCTAGGTGTAATAGTGTTAACAACCGACTGGAAGTAGGTATGTATCACACCAGTCCAAAACTACTCCCTTTCAAGGACCTCCAACACACGTTTCTAAGAACACCAACAGAAAATTATTGTTTCAATAGCTGATTTTACCTCATCTATACTCCAGTATCAAAGGGAAGCTGAAGCTTTCAGTAAATAGACCAGGCAGTCACTACATGAATCTGGATTCTCCATTCCCTACTAGGGAGAACATTTCAACAACTCACTTGACCCTTTGTCCACAATGTGAAAAGGAATATTCAACGCTGTGAGATGCAAAAGAAAGAACAGCAGGTACATGAGACTACTGGCATGCAGAGTTTGCATACAAGTCATTACTAAATTACACAATCTATCATGGTTTATTTCTAGATGTTCTTCCCCCAAACCCTAACATACTCATAAATGAGACTTTGGGGAGGTGATTGGATCTTCTAAGTGTAGTATTTGTCAGTGTATTAGTCACTGATACACTTCATTGATTGCCTCAGTGTAAATCAGGAAGTGAAGACTGGTCAGAGGAGGTAGGCCACTTGGAGCATGGCCGGAAGAGGTTTATCTTCCCCCCTCCTCCCTTGATCGCTCTCTGGTTCCTGCTGCCACCCCAAGAGCTACTTCTCCTCTGTCATCCTGCTCTGCCAATGCTGCCCTGCCTGAGAAAACTATGGACTGAAACCTCTCCAAACTGGGCCAAAATATTCCTCCTTAGAGCTATGGGTATCTTGGTAATAAAAAAGTAAGACACAATATTAAGCCCTGTAATGCCGATAATGTAAAAATAAATGGGATTAAGTCTACACATAATACACATGCAACAGAGATAACATAAAAACAAGATCACATTGACAGAGCACATAGAGCTTCATGGATAAGGCAAACCCTACATTATGTGATATTATTGTGCACCGTCAGTGCTGTAATAAATTGATTCTCCATAATTCTGTCATTTTTTCTCTCTTCTTAGATAAACATTTTGCTTCTGACACCAACACCTTTTCCAAAGAAAATGATGAGACTGAATTCTTCTCAGTGGTGATTAGCAACCGGATGATCATTTCCACAGGAGCCTGCCTTAGATGCATGCTCATTGCTAAGACAAAATACCTGACACTGACAATTAAAGGAGAAAAGGATGATTTTGACTCACAGTTTGTAGAAATTTCAGGCCATAGTTGGCTGGCTGGCTAAGCAAGGCAGCATGACAGGAGGGTGCTACTGAGAAGAAACAGTGCATAGCAGGACAGGCAGGAGGCAGGAAGCACCCAGCAATGAAGCTTCTTTCCCTTCTTTCCCTTTTTTATTGCATTTAGGCCATAAGCCTATTGGTTGGTCCCACCCACAAGCAGGGTGGCCCTTCCCATCACCTCACACCCAGAAGAGTGTTAAACCAATCAGGGGGCTGATCCAGTTATCACAGCCATAATGCAGTGTCACACACCTACGACCTAGGCACCTCTGCAAAGCCCCACCCATGAGCACATGAGGCTCTAGATAGAAACCATCATGGAGACACAATTTAGTTTCTAAAATTTTGAGAGCTGGTGAAGCGGACGGAGCCCTAGATTTATATTTTAAAGAGGTGGAAAAAATGATAGGTAGATGGTAGATAAATAAATAGATAATTTTTAAACAAGCTTCAAATTAGAGCCAAATTATCAAATAGATTTAAAACCATTGGATTCCATCATTCAAGAATGTTTCATCTCTCTCTTCACAGATGTGCTTCCTTTACAACAGAACCCTCAACTTTAAAGGCACTTTAGCCACTATGAAGAGAAAGGGCAAGACCCTTGAGGCCAAGCTGCATGATTCTAACCCTGCCATTGCTCCATGATCTTAATACATCAAACTTTCTACACCTTAGTTCCCTCATTTGTGAAACGAGGAAAACAGCACCACTTCATTAGAATGTCACAAAGATTAAACCAGAACAATAATGTTAAATACTCAACACACTATCTGGAATGCACCAAATGCTGCATGGTTGTTAGTTCCCATTCCATCATCATAACTGTCTTCAAATCCCCTGAGAGCTTCAGTCCCCAAACACTGCTTCATGGTCAACTACTGCTTTCTACCTACCCTCTGATACACATAAGCAAGAGGATATGTGCAGTCATGTACCTACATCACTTTAAATTTGTCTGTTCCTTTTCACCTTCTTCACATGCTACTAAGCTTCTCATTTTCTAGATAAAATGCATTTGTCTAGGTGGATAAAAAACCCCACTGAGTAGATATGCACCATCTATTTTTGCCCGGCTGATCAGAGTATCTGATTAATATAAGCTAGCTTAAAGCAACATGGGATACAGAGAGACACTGACAGACTGCAGAGAAAACCAGGGGAAGCATTAACTCAAGAGGAAAGCAAAGAACCAGGCATACAACAGATGGCTAGTGAATGCTTAGTGGTGAACTTATGAATATTCTGCTTACTCAGGAAAACTTTGAATTTTCCAAGATAATATTTATAATAAATTTCTACTGGTAGAATGTAAGCTATTAAACAATGAAAGGCTTTGTTTTTGCTTGTACCATTAAATTGTATCTTACAGTTGCTCACTTAACATTGCCTAAATGTAAGTTTGATTTTCTGCGCACTCTAGAAAACTACTGAGACTCAGTGAGTGTGGTGTCTGATTTAGTATTGGTCTGATACACAGTGTAGTGAAGTATTCTTCAATGGGTTTGGAGAGTAGAAATTTCAATTTTCTCATTCCCTTAAAACTTGACATGGGCAGAGACAAAAAATGGCACTTTAATCACAAGTTCATGAGGAAGACAATTCCCTACTTCTTCATTAAAGGCTAACAGATTATTTTCTGAAGTCTTAGTTTTCCTTTCCATTCTTAAACATGGAATGAACAAGATTAAATATTTGAAAAACAAAGGAAGAATTGATAAACAAATGGGTGAGAAGTAGCACACTTTTTAGGAAAAGGTAGCCTTTCATTAAAATGTTCAAAAGGAGTTCAATATCTTCATTTGAGACTTACATACATACATGCATGTGCATGCACACATACACACACTGAGACTAACATGTCTTAGTAAATATCAAGATTTATTATGCCTTTGTAAACTACTGAGTAAGGTGAAAGTCAATATACTGCGATGTTCACCATTGTAACACAATCAATAATTGCTTAATAATTTACTAAGACTCGTGGGATTTAATGCATCTGATAGCTATGAATTAAATAAAACCATTACATTTTCTTCCAAGCATAGATGATAAAGGGTGTAAGATCAACACTGACAACCACAGAAACACAACATGTGCCTCTCTCCCTTACTGAATGAGGCAAGTAAAATACCACCTTCCTAGAACAGTAGATGATGAATGAATTTGAACAGAGAGAGAAGACTAACACAAAGGAATCTGAGGGAAGACAACAGTCATTAGAAAATTGATTCAGTGTCACAGATGAATGGGAGTATCTGTGCCTCTGAATTAAACAGTATCGTCCTCCTGACAAACATAATTTCATCCACTTTGTTAGGCCTTAAAATTGCCTAATATGGATTTTATTTTCACCCTTTCCTAGGCTCACACTTACCTCCATAGATTAATAGTTTGTCAAATGACGTTGCAGCGTAAATCTTTAATCCAAAGGGGCCCTATGGACAGACTTAGAAAAACGAGTGCATGCACACTGTATTCCTCTTTAGTGTCACCTTAATATCTGTTTCTAGTCAAGGAAGATGCAAGTAAAAAATGGCCAACCTTCTGCAGTGAGGCTTCCAATGGTTTTCTATAAATCAGAAGCTAGGCAACATAACCCATCTTTAAAATCATTCAAGTTAGGTCCAAAATAGAGTGTTCCTAAAAGAAACTAAAATAAAGAAACTAAAGAAAAAAATTGAAAATAAAGAAAAAAAATGAATAAAGAAGCTTGTCCTCACCAAGGGCTCAAGTAGAACAGGCAAAAACAATAAAAATGGTTCTTTTCAATTAGAAAGATCCTAAGATGATAATATCTAGCACTGCACATTTTATAACATGAGAAGATAATTAAAGTTATTCATTGAACCATCCATTTCTAATATTATATGTCTTAAATCTCACATCCTCCTTTTATGTCATCCACACCACCATTTTACAACAGCCATTCTATGTACTAGGAAATTATGAAACAGGAAGAATAGTTGTATCTCCATTAACCATACTGGGGAAGTTCCCTTCCATCAACCAAATCCCGATTCTTCAGAGACCAAAACTTGGGTTCTCCCAGTATGGTTAATGGGTCATCTTCTGTAGCATCAGCTAGTGGGCTCATTAAATGCAAACTCATTTAAAAGGAAGATGGATTTTTAATCATTATTCTTCTGCTCTACTTAAATAAGCATTCTCGGCAATTTTACACATGGGGTAATTTAAGGGGCACAGAACTAGAGGAGGAAAGCACTGATCCAGGCACTAATATAAAACACCATACATCATTACACCCAGGGATAGCTAAGTATAGATCAAGAAAAGAAACAAAGACAAAGTGCTTAGCTTCGGCAAAAATAAACTAACAAAATAAAAAGCAAAGACATTTACCCTTGTCATGGTTCTGCAAATAAAGGCTCTGGTGCCCCGCAGAAGTGGGAGACAGACATATCAATGTGTACAGAAAATGGCTTTGGGGCAGCGGAAATAGACCCACAATGCAGAACAGTGACCATGGGCTATCGACAGTAAAAGAAAATCCCGTCACATGCATTGTTTGCCTTTATAAAGAGGCACTGCACTGGCACAGGCACCATTTTCAGCTGGTTGAACTGAGCACTGAGCTTGGAAGATTGTTTCATCTCTGCACAACAAAGACAAGACTCTATGAGTTAAGTGAATACATACAGACAGAATGGGAAGCAGTGCTGCCCGAAGAGGTGAAACTCTAAAAGCTTAACAAATAGGCTTTGTAAAGAAACAACAGACCCGGTACTAGATCAGTATTTCCAAGTATATTTGCCTGGTCTCAGCTTCACATAAATCATGATAGGAAGATGAAATGTCACTCTGGTCTCAGTCCTTCTACGGGAAGTTACCAGTACCAATTGGGAAAACCGTATTTTTCAAGAGGAAGGATTAAAATCTGGGGATTTTAACATTAATTCCTACTGTTAATCACTATTCGTGCCATTATTCCTGAAATGGTAAGGAGAGATTATTTCCAAAGGCCCTGACTCATAAATGCTGTCCAGTCCATGAAAGCAGATATCTGTAAATCTTTCTCAGCCAGCCCGGGCCTTTACAGGATGTCTCCGGACCTCACTGTTTAATCCCCGGTGTCGATTAGGGGCCTGCAGTTTGCCCTTCCATCTCCTGACAGCTCACTTGTTTTCTATCCTGTTTATAACTCGATTTTTTCCCACACTGTGGGAATGACTTTCAACTGTAAAATTCACTCTTTCAACTATTTCTAGGGGGAAAAAAAAAATCTCATCTACAGAAATAGCCAACCGCAAAGCGATTCATTTCATTGTCCGGGCCTTTTATGATTAAAAGACCTTTTCATATTATTCATGAGTCTAAACTGATTCATCCATATAATTTAGATTTTAAGCTTTTAGGTTAAGGACTACAATTTTCCAGTGACATTTTCAATGCTAGGTAGAGAGTCTGTAATGAAATTGATGTTCTTTTAAAAAAAAAAAAAGTAATGTTAGCATTTACTCCACCTTTAACTCAGGCTGCAGAACTAAAGAAATAGGTTTATATTCTTTAAGGTGGGAAGGATTCTTAATAACTGCCCGAAGTGGCAAGCTGGGATAGTGACAGACTGTAATTGTGCTAATGGATTTCTACCCAGTAAAATCATGCATTTATGTAAATCAATAAAAGAAAACCATTGTGTGTGGAAGTGTTACTTTTCAAATTTCCTTGTTTTGTCCATTCTGAAAGTAACATATATTCATTATAGAAAATAATAGAAATGAAGGAGCAGAAAAACTCAACCTTATTTTCACTGACCAAAACAATATCAATGTTAAAATCTGGTGATTTTTCTCACTTGTCTGAAATAAAATGGGGGTTTCATCATATCCTTTTTAACATTCTGTTCTCACATAATGATCATTCTTTTATATGTGATCATTCTTTTACATGCCAAACAGACTCAGATTTATGTTGAAAGTCTTGCTTTCTAAATATTGCGATATTAACATTTTCCTATTATAAATATTTATGAAAGCATTTTAAAACCATTATGTAAGTCTCACTGAGTCTCATACCTAACATTAGCTATCTTACTTATTTGGCCTGTTAGAACTGAACAATTTAAAAACACACACACAAATCTAACCAAGAGGTTATCTGTGCTTATTTCTTTGCAATCAAGTCATAGCAATGAAGTTATTCACTCGAAGGAAAGAAATATTTATTTAAGGTTTTAGGTATGTTACCAACTTTTTTTTTTCTTTTGTCTTTTTGGAGACAGGGTCTCGCTTTGTAGTTCAGGCTGGCCCTGAGCTCACTATGGTGCCCAGGCAAGCTGCTGCGAACTCAGCAATCCTGTCTCTGCCTCCCGAGTGCTGGGATGACAGGCGTGAGCCACCACGTCCAGCATTGTGGTATGTGGTGTTGATTGTTGGGGGCGTGTCTCCACGCCCAGCATTATATGTGGTTACCGGGGATCGAACTCAGGTCCTTGTGCTTGCGGGGCAGGCGCCGGAACCACTGAGCTAACCCTCGACCCTGTTACCAACTTTTTTGACCACAAGATTACCAATTCTCTGCCCTCTCGCCTGTGACACGTGGGCCCCTTCCATCAAGCCCTTGCCTTACCTACAGTATGCATCTCACCGCAAACAGTTCAACGTGTCACAACTTGCTGGGGAAACTAGTACTTTCTCGTCATCTTAATTTGCAAGTCTTTCATTATTACAGAATGTATGGAACGTTTCCATACATTCATTTACTTGCCGTTGCTATCTTTGATGATTTTCTGATGATTTTTGCATTTCATCATTATGATTTTAAGGTTTCTGTAATTGAACCTGGCTTATAGTTGACTGAAATAATACCCACAGGGTTTGCTCTTTATTTTCATAAGTTTTATTTATATTATTAATATATATTACTCTTATTTTTATTTTTCAAATATTGTATTAACATGTATTATATATATATATTAAGGAGATCAATGTAATATTTCTATGCATACTTACTGATCAAATCCAACCTGCCTTTTTCCACTCCACCCCATCCACCTTTCTCAATCTCTAGTAATCACTATTCTACTTTCACATGACTTTTTTTAAAAAGAATACATGGTACTTATCTTTGTCTGTTTTACTTCACTTTATATAAGTTCCATCCATTTGGCTGCCAGTGGCATGATTTCTTTGTGGTTCAATCATGTGCCATTGCCTGTGCATGTCACAATTTCTTTACCCATTCACCTGTTGACAGGTACCTGGGATAAGCACATGTCTTAGTAGCTATGAACAGTATGGCAATAAACGTGGGTATCCCTTGGCTATGTTGATTTCATTTCCTTCAGATGTATGTTGAGAAGTGGGAGAACTAGGCTACTAGGTAACTAGAAGTGGGATAATTATTATAGGTCTGTTTTCAGGTTTCTGAGGCACCTCCTTACTCTCCTCCAGTAGATCTACGCTGATTTACATTCCCACCAGCAGCATTTGAGAATTTATTTTTCTCTACATTGTCATAGCCTGCGTTACCGTATAGATTCTGGTAATAGCTATTATAACCAGGGCGAGGGTGAGAGAACAACTCATTGTAGTCCTGGTAGCATTTTCTGGATGGCTAAGGATAGTGAGCACTTTTCATATATTTGTTGGTCATTTCTATTCTTTTGAGAAGTAGCTGTACCATTTGTCTGTTTCTTTGTTGGATTACTTGCTTGGTTGCTGTTGCTGAAGCTTTTAAAAAATGTCTTATATATTATGGTTGTTAACCATGTAGTAGAAACATACTTGGCAAATATTTCTCATTCTTGTAGCTTGTCCCTTCACACTTTGTTGACTGCTTCTTTTGCTATGAAGAAGCTTTTTAATTGGATGATAAATTACAATTATTTATACCTGGAGACCATACTCATAGGTGAATTAAATAGGACACACATGTGTAAATACTGTACCATTTCCTTAGTGTGAGAAACTAAAGGTGTAAATGAGGTCCAGAATGCATGATAGGCATTGTGGAATAGGAAGAAAATCTTCATAAGGCAAAGGGAAAGGGAGGATTAAGGGAAAGTAAAGATGGAAAAGAAAAAAGTCGATGTTAAAATTTTTTAAAATGCAAATGAAGGGGCTGGAGGGTTAGCTCAGTGGTTCCAGCACCTGCCTTGCAAGCGCAAGGTCCTGAGTTCAATCCCCGGTAACCACATACAATGCTGGGCATGGAGACTCACGTCCACCAGCAGTCAATATCATATCACAGTGCCAGGCATGGTGGCTCACGCCTGTAATCCCAGCACTCAGGAGGCAGAGACAGGAGGATTGCTGAATTCAAGGCTTGCCTGGGCTACATAGTGAGCTCAGAGCCAGCCTGAACTACAAAGCAAGACCCTGTCAAAAAAAATGCATATATATATATATATATATATATATATATATATATATACACATACATACATACATACATGGGGTAGGGAGTAGGGAGGGTAAAGGAAGGAGAATCAAAACAAACCATGTATAGGTACAAACTCAATGTTGAATGTGACCATAGTGTAAATCTAAAATGTACTAATAAACTCAATAAATAAAAAGTAATAATTTTCTGTAATCCTATTTGTCAATTTTGGTTTTGTTTCTTGCACTTTTGGATTCCTATCCAGAAAAATCACTTCTTCTCCTTTAGTACTTTCAGAGTTTCAGGTCTTATATTTATGTTTTTGATCCACCACTATTTTCACCCAGTACGGTGTTAGAAGTTGTAGCCAGATCAATTAGACAAAAGAGAGAAAGAGAAACAAGACATACCAGTAGGAAGAAAGTCAAATTATCCCTATTGGTAGATGATATGATCATATACATAGAAAAACCTGAAGACTATCCTACGGGACTATAAAAAATTCTAAATAGTAGCAAGGTACAAAATCAACATATAAAAACCAGTAGTTTTCTATACATTAATAATAAATTTGATGAGAAAGAAATCATGAAAACAATTCCATTCACTGTAGCTTACCCAAATATCAGAGGAACAAACTTAAATCAAAGAAAAAGACACCTACAATGAAAATTACAAACACCGAAGAATTTGAAAAATCCAAAAAGATATGAAAAAAATCTCCATTTTCACAGTTTACAAGAACCAATATTGTTAAAATGTCCATACTACCAAAAATGATCCACAAATTCAGTGCAATCCCTATCAAAATTCTACCATTCCTCACAAAACTAGAAGAAAAATCCTAAAATTCATGTGGAAACACAAAAGACCTCAAGTAGCCAAAGAAATCTTGGGCAAAGAAATCAGGGCAAAAGAATAAACCTGGAGAGATCATAACATGTGGCTTCAGGACATTAAGCAGAGCCATACTAACCAAAACAAGGTGAACTGGCACAAAAATGGACACATCAGGGCCAGAGATTTAGCTCAGTGGTTCCGGCACCTGCCTCGCAAGCACAAGGTCCTGAGTTCCATCCCAGTGAACACAAAGAATTTTGGGTGTGGAGACTCACGCCCACCAGCAATCAATACCATATACCATAGTGCTGGGCACAGTGGCTCACACCTGTCATCCCAGCACTCGGGAGGCAGAGACAGGAGAATTGCTGAGTTTGAGGCTTGCTTGGGCTGCATAGTGAGTTCAGGGCCAGCCTGAACTACAAAGCAAGACCCTGTCTCAAAAAAAAGAAAAATGGACACATTAGTCAATGGAACAGAATAAAGACTCAAAGTATAAACCCTCACATCTTTAGCTAACTCATGCTCAATAAAAGGGTCAAAGACATGTTTTTCAGAAAGGACAGTCTCTCTCATAAATGATGCAGGGAAAACCACATATATACATGCAGAAGCCTGAAGCCCAGCTTTCACTCCTGAATCTTTAAATTTGTAATGCTTCCTCATTCCAGAGATCAATAGGATCATTTTTATCCTAAAGCGTTTTGTTTATTATAATTTTTTTTTAGACAGGCTCTAGCTTTGTAGTTCAGGCTGGCCCTAAGCTCACTATGTAGCCTAGGCAAGCCTTGAACTCAATAGTCTTCCTGGCTCTGCCTCTCAAGTACTGGGATGACACACATGAGTCACCACGCCCAGCATTGTTGTATGTGATTACTGGGATGAACTCAGGACTTTGAGTTTGGTAGGCAGGTGCCGGAACCACTGAACTAAATCTCTGACCCTAAACTTTTTAAATTATATGCCTTTTGCATAGATCTCTTACGGTATAGAGTAAGAGGTAACATTCCAGAGATATCACTTTTGTAAACAGGTAACAATTTCTTCCAGTACTACCTAGTAACTATTCCTCTAACCACTTGATGCTGATTTCACAATTAAAGACTACATATGACAGACTCTACCCAAGATATCTGACTGATCTGATCAGTTTATGTGTGGACCGTACTGTTTGAAGTATCCTGGCTTCATTATACTTTACATATGCTACACTAGGCATTGGTACTTTCTTTTTAGAAAAAATGCTTTGTATTCTTTTTACAAGTTTTTGTTATGTTTTTAACAAAGTTTCTCTCAAAAACTCCCATGAGAACTTTGCCTAATTATATTAAAATGACAAGTTAATTTGAGATACGTTAATAATTTTATGTCTGAATCTACCAATGGATAAAATAGTTTTTATGGTTAAACTTTAATTGTGGGTCATTTGATAATTTTATAATTTCTATGTGAGTCCTGCTTCTTTATTTTTCAGATTATTTATAATAATTTTTATATATGATCATGCTGATACAATCTTTTTATTGCATTGTGTAATCAAAGTACTTACAAAGAAAAAGTACAAAGAAAAGCTAATCACTATCTTGTGTTTAACTTATATTCAACCCCACATTTACCTTTTTATAAAATTAAATAGTTTTGTGGGTTTAGAATTTTTAATACCATATAATCCATATATAATGTGTAAATATAAATAATACATGAGTATAATACAGTGTGGTCCCAAGGTGTTTAAATGTCTAACACTGTTACTTGTTTTATCTCTTCATATGGTTATAACCTTTCATAGGAGTTTACTGTTTCACTGGAGTTACAGGATAATTTACCCAGATTGGTAGATAGATATTCCAAAGGTAACAAGTTAATTCAATGGGTCCTGAATTTTTAACATTCTCAAAAACAAGTTATTTCAAATAAAATCACTGATGAACTTTAGGATATGAAGTATCCTGATGTGAAATCAAGATTTTTTTGTACTTTACAAGTTCCACATAGAGCAAGTGCTCCGATTTCATATGTAAAATCCCACTTATTGCAACCATAAGTGAATTTTTTTGAATCAAAAGTAAAAGCGTTCATTGAGAACTTCAGTTAAGTCTAACTGGTCAACACCCTTACCGTGTGTAAGATTATGAAAATTTGCAGTGGATAGGGATTTATAAAAAATATTCTACCTTAATTTCTTAGGAATTGTAGTACACATAAAAGACACAGGGTAATAGCCCTTCTGTCAAAATTAATTTTTGTGGTCCACATATCAGATCAAATTCATCAAAATAAAAAGCCCTGAAAGAAGGAAAGGAGAGCACTCCACATCAACCAGAAAACTAGTATATCTACCACACATTTGAAATGCTACAGAAGGTTGCCACTGAAAATAATTGTAAAGATACAAAAAGTAGAGCACGGAATTAGTCCAGTCAAATGAAAGATGTGGGGACACAGACTTAATAAAGAAGTCTTTTATGGGACCCAGACATGTAGCAGGATATTAACACTTAACCTTTCCTGTCCCACATCCTCACAGGAGACCCTAGACGGAGAAGATTCTCCACTGAGTGCTCCCATAATTTCTGAATGGTATCTGTGTAAACCTTGCAAAGGTGTGACTAAAGCTAGTTGTGAGCAGTCAGCCACCTACCAGATCACAACGGAGAAAGATAAAAAGAGATTTAAAAAATACCTTCGAGCAGCAAGCTTTTTCAGTATTTGGAACTAGATTCTTAGGAATGACTGAAGCCACACGAGAAAGGCAACACTCAGGAGAGGGCCGAGATTGGCGCCAAGGGACGCTTCAGGCATCTGGGCTGTGGGGCTCCCCGAGCTGACCTTTAGCGCAAGGAAAATGGCCTCTGGGATCTAGTCAGAGGACATGTCTTCCTGAAACTCCAAGGAAGATACTGGTTCTCACAAAGAACATCCAGCGCATAAAGGGCTACAGCCAGCCGCCTGCTGGTGCCAGATCCACAAAGCCCAACCTTCCTGGTAGTCAGCTGTGCTGTCTGAAACTGAATGAAATGAAGAAGGAAATGAGATACAGGCATCCAGATCGAGTAGCTGATGAGGAACAGGAGACGGCCAGCTGGTAGCAGAATCACCTTGCCAGCAGACGAGACTGGGAGGCTTCGGGAAGGGCTCTCCAGTGAACCCAAGCGAGTGTCCCACAAAGAGGCACTGGAGACGCAGGCTGTCCCCACAGCTACCAGCTGCCACCGTGAAGTTAAGCTTTCCTTCCCGCTTGTCCACACCCCCCTCTACTACAGTCTTCAGCGCTGGAGAAAAACCGAGCAATATGGGATTGAAGGGGTAAAAAAAAACAAGATAAGAAAATCCAGGTGCCTGCTGATTTGTGATGGAGGGATGACCCAATGGTCCCACTGTAAGTGGGAGATGCATATCTAACCTGACCTACCAAGCGTCATAGCTGAGTGACACGACGCAGGGTAGAGGTGCAGTCGCTTCCCCTTGTAACTGTCAGGCTGCCTGCGAAGTGTAGCTCCCCGCTGCTGTCCAGCACTGTGAGACGGTATCGGTGCATGAACTGTTAGCCTGGATAAAGATCAAAATTCAAAACTGGACGTGAAATTTCCACTCCATGTGTGCTGTGTTCACCCACTGCACTCACAAGACAGTACGCTGAATCATGGTGAAGGGAGGAGAGACGGTCTCAGTGCTGACCCCACGAGACCGGTCTTGGGCCTGGAGCACTTCTGTAATGACGTAAGGACCTCAGGGAGTCTGGGCAAGGCGTAGCTCCTTGTGTGGGGTTCCTTCCTCATCTCAAGCTCGTACACCAGTGGCCTCAGGTGCGCCCCAGTTTTTAGTGTTTCACTCCATAAAATAAAGGAGTCTGTCTACTGCCTCACAAGACAGCCACATAAAGCCCACCTGCCCTACATCTCTGCTGATTTCAGCAGGCAT
>PVIC010042362.1:0-15863 GCA_004025085.1 Thryonomys swinderianus
CCTCCCTCCCTCCCTTCCTTCCTTCTTTCTTTCTGAGATAGTGTCTCACTGTGTAGTTCAGGCTGGCCCTGAGCTCACTATGTAGCCCAGGCAAGCCTTGAACTCAGCAATCCTCCTGCCTCTGCTTCCCGAGTGCTGGGATGACAGGAGTGAGCCACCACACCCGGCACTGTGGTATGTGGTACTGATTTCCAGTGGGCGTGAGTCACCACGCCTGGTATGGTTGTATGTGGTTACTGGGGATCAAACTCAGGACCTTGTGTTTGCGAGGCAGGTGCTCTGAGCTAAGTCTCTAGCCCCAGAAGCTTTTAATCAAAACCCATTTTAGAACTGCAGGTTCTCATCATTTGCAAAAGACTTTAAAAAATAGTAATGACCACTAATATTCCCACAGCCCCTGCTAGTTACTCTGGCATTAAGAGCAAGGAAATGGCCCAGAATTTCCATTGTTTGGTGTTTTTTTTTTAAGAAAATATTTAATACTCTAGAGACTCAAACTCAGGGAGACCTCACCACCGCATAATCAGATTATCTCTGCAGAAACTAAGGCTTCGGCCTCGACACTTGTCTTCTTTATGGGCTGACACATCTCCCTTCTTCAGGATCTGCAGGAAGGACACACAACAGGAGCACAGGGTATAGAACAAGCCGGCAAGGCAGCACTTCCAAGTCGCCAGTGCGGCGGCCGCCACTTCCCGCCAAGACTCCCAAAACTTTCGTCCACCAGGGGGCAGAGGTGTGGCCGCACGTGCTGTCGCTGCCTCTCCTTCTGCCTGGGGACAAAGCACAGGGTTTAGGATCACAGCCCCGGCCCTTCTCGTGACAGCAGTGCCCTGGGAGCTCGTCAAGGGATCTGTCCACTGACGCACGGAGCACCCCAGCCCAGTCACCTTGCAAGCCACTCTCGGGCACAGGAGACGTCAGGAGGACGTTCTTGGTGTGAGCCGACAGCAAATTCGCAACGTGCCGCCGAGGCGCCAGAAGCACCGACGCAAGTGCAGAGTCTGTGCCTCGTGTAGCCCCTTTCCAGGGCAGCCCCTGCGCTACCTCAGCTACAGGGCTCTGGAGCCCGGGGGACATGTGAAGGAGGGAAGGACGGCCACTTTCCAGCCACCCCTGTTCCTGCAGCCCTTCTCAGTGTTCAGAGAAGCCTGTGGCCCCAGGGAAACTTGCGCACAGGGTTACCCAGTGGCACCCCAGCCTCAGCACCTGCTGGAGGACCTGGAGTGACAAACTTTTCCCCTCTCTGTAACTAGACCTTTAAAGAGATCTTTGCCAGATCACTGCCTGACCACAGAGATAATGGGAGATAACTCTAGTTTTAAGTAAAAATACTTTCAAAAAAAGCTTGGAAAAGTCACAAGCAGATGGCTCTAGCCTTCAAGAAGCAAATAGCTACAGTTCCCGTGGAGGAGGAGAGCCCTCTTTTGAGAGTTGCCACCTGTTTTTAAAAACAGTAATAAGGGGCCAGAGATTTAGCTCAGTGGTTCCAACGCCTGCCTAGCAAGCACAAGGTCCCTTGTTGATCCCCAGTAACCACATACAACCATACCAGGCGTGGTGACTCACGCCCACCAGCAATCAGTACCACACACCACAATGCCAGGGCGTGGTAGCTCACACCTGTCATCCCAGCACTCGGGAGGCACAGACAGGAGGATTGCTGAGTTCCAGGATTGCCTGGGCTACATAGTGAGCTTAGGGTCAGCCTGAACTACAAAGTGAGACCCTGTCTCGAAAACAAAACAAACAAACAAACAGTAATAGGGGGCCGGAGATTTAGCTCAGTGGTTCCAACACCTGCCTAGCATGCACAAGGTCCCTGGTTCAATCCCCAGTAACCACATACATGGTGGCTCACGCCCACCAGCAATCAGTACCACATACCACAAATACCAGGTGTGGTGGCTCACTCCTGTAACCCCAGCACATGGGAGGCAGAGGCAGAAGGATTGCTAGTTCGAGACTTGCCTGAGCTACATAGTGAGCTCAGGGCCAGCCTGAACTACAAAAACAGCAAGACCCTGTCTCAAAAACAAAAAAACAGTAATAGGGATTTTCTATGCGCACGCGCGCGCGCGCACACACACACACACACACACACACACACCTCTTTATTTTGTAACAAGGTCTCACTAAGAGACTAAATTGCCCAAGTTGGGCTTAAACTGAGATCCTCCTGCCTCAACCTCAGAGTGCTGGGATTACAAGTGTGCAGCACCGTGTCTACCTAGTTACCACATTAGAATTCTCAAGAGTATCCAGTCCTCAGCAAACTCTTACGAGTCACATTAAGTAACAAGAAATGTGGTCCATTCACAGAAGAAAAAGGCTTTGTGTTGAAGCAACTCAGCTATCTAAATTGCTAAACTAAACATGAAATTAGCTGCCTTCATTCTGCTCAACCAATGGAAGGAAGTCATGGACAAAGAAACAAAGGAAATTGGGAAAAGAGGTGTGAGCAAAGGAAACTAACAGACAGGAAGAGAACTGAGCCAGGGAGAAACTCAGGAACCTGAGAGCTTACCCGAGAGGGAAACTTCCCTGGATGAGGACCACAAATCTGAGCAGAAGAAAGTGACCCAAAGAAGCGGAAACTGTCCCATCTCAGGGACTTGCGGAACAATTAAGGGACAAACCGACCCTGGAAGTCTTGCTAGGAAGAGAGAAAAGACACAGAAAACCATGTACACAAAGATTCTGAAAACGCCCCAACTCTGATGAAAGACATGGATCTTCACGTCTAAGAGTACGCAAATTCCAAAACAGCTATTCTGAGAGATCCAAAATGCACTACAGCCAGACTACCTGACCTAGCTCACTGAATGTTTTGGAAGCAGCAAGAGTAAAAGTGCCACAAAAGACCGATCTTCACTCAAGTCACAGCTGGTTTCTCATGAGAAATTGTGGAGCCTTGAAGGCAATGAACAACACAACCTTGAAAAGGAAACAAAACCAGAAACAACCTGCTGACCAAGAACTCTACATATGACAAATCTACCCTTCAAGAATGAAGAGGGGGGCTGGGGATTTAGCTCAGTGGTTCCAGCATCTGCTTGGCCAGCACAAGGTCCCGAGTTCGATCCCAGGTACCACATACCACAGTGCCAAGCATGGTGGCTCAAGCCTGTCATCCCAGCACTGAAGAGGCAGAGGCAGGAGGTTTGCTGTGAGTTCGAGGCTTGCCTGGGTTACATAGTGACCTCAGGGCCAGCCTGAACTGCAAAGCAGAACCTGTCTGAAAAAAAAAAGAATGAAGAGGAAGAACTGTAAGACCTTTCAGATAGCCAAGTTGAGTAAGTTCATTCCCAGAAATGCTAATGGATTCTTCAGGCCAAGGAGACGGGAGATATAACTGGCAGCTTTAAGAAGAAAAGAATGTCGGTGAATACAAAAGGAAAATAATGTTACAAGTATTATGCTTTTGGCTTGTAACTTTTCTTTTTTCTACACGATTTAAAAGATAAATGCTAAAACAATAATCCTATTAAGGAGTACCCGAAGTATAAAATGGAACCCATGCCAGGCGTGGTGGCTCATGCCTGTAATCCCAGCACTCGGGAGGCAGAGACAGGAGGATTGCTGAGTTCGAGGCGGCTTGCCTGGGCTCCATAGTGAGCTCAGGGCCAGCCTAAACTACAAAGCGAGACCCTGTCTCACAAACAAACAAACAAAAAAAAAAAAAGAGAGAGAAAAGAAAAAGAAAGGATAGAAATTCATAGGACCTGATCATACATGCTCTAATCAAGCTAAGCTGGAGTTACCCAAACCAGGTTGCTATAAGTTTAAGAAGTTAATTGTAATCTCCAAGGTAACCACTAAAAAGATAACTGAAAATATACAGGAAGACCCAGGGCTTTTGCTCAGTGGTACTGCACCTGCCTAGCAAGCGTAAGGTCCTGAGTTTGGTTCTTGATACCAGGAGGAAATATAGAAAATATACAGAAAAAGAAAGATGGAATCAAATGGTACACAATAAATTTTAAAAACCAGTCATGGAAGAATCAAGGAATGAAAACATAATCAGAAAACAAGCTAAATGGCAGAAGTATTTTTTTTTACCAGTAATTAATGTATATAAATCCCACTAAAAATGAGTAGACAAAATTTGCAGAGTGGACAAAAAATGACCTATTTTATATTCTGTACAAGAAATTCTCTTTTGATATGAAGACTCAGAGAGTTGGAAGGACAGAAAGATAGTGCATGCTAATCGTAGCCAGAAGATGGTTGGAGTGACTGCGTTATTGTCAGACTTCAAGTAAAAACAAAAAACTATAATACACAAAGGAAAACATTGTATGTTGATAAAAGGCTCAGTCCAGCAGAACTTTGTAAAATGACAAACATCTACAAACCTCAAGACACAGCTCCCAAATAAATGGAGCAAAAACAAAGTCAAAGGGAGAAATAGTTGCACAGTAAGAGTGAGAAATTTCACTGTTCCACTTTCAATAACAGATAAAGGAGCAAAACCTATTTCAAAAAGAAAATAGCAGCCTTGAACACAGCTCGTGACCAAGCAGATGAACACAGAATGCTTCACCCACCGCAGAATCCACATTCTCCTCCAGGGAACCAGGCATCTCACTCTGGGTCTCATTTGAAACACAAATGAAGACAAACACAAAACACATATGAAGAGTCTCAGTAAACTTTTAAAACTTGACATACTAAGTGCCCTCTTTTTTTTTTTTAGACAGGGTCTCGCTTTGCAGTTCAGGCTGGCTCTGAGCTCACTATGGAGCCCAGGCAAGCCTGGAATTCAGCAATCCTCCTGTCTCTGCCTCCCGAGTGCTAGGATGACAGGCGTGAGCCACCACGCCCAGCACTGTGGTATGCGGTGCTGATTGCTGGTTGATTGCTGGTGGGCCTGAGTCACCACGCCCAGCATTGCTGTATGTGGTTACCAGGATCGAACTCAGGACCTTGCTCTTGCGAGGCAGGCGCCGGAACCTCTGAGCTAAATCTCCAGCCCCTAAGTGCCCTCTTTTTAATATTGGTGGGATGAAACTGAAAATCACTGTTAGAAGGAAAATAGAATAATTCATATCTATAAATTAAACAACACACCCTTGTTTTTGTACGGGGGATGGAACTCAAGACTCTGAGCTTGCAAGGCAGGTGCGGTGCCACCGAGCTAAACCTCCTGCCCAAAACAACACATTCTTAAACAATCAGCGGGTGAATGAAGAAGTCACAGGGAACTTTCAGAGAGATCGGAAATGAAAACAATGTATCTGCACAGAGTACCGATCTTTACTGACACAGAGCTAAAACCACTAACCTGACTGTACACTTATGAGAAGAAAAAGAAAAGCAAACTACGCCCAAATCTAGAAGGAACGGGATGATAAAATTAGAGATCAGTGAAATAAAAACAATAAAGTAATAAATGACTTCAATAAAACCAAAAGTTGGTTACTTGGAATGGTCAACACGATAAGCAATCCTGTAGCTACTGAGACCGGAAGTCAGAGATGGGCTCACTGCAGAAGCTGCAGAAACAGCAGGATCACAAGGGGCAGCACGGACAGCTGTGTAGCAACTGCATCCTGGAGACAAAATGAAACAAAGCCTCGAAACGCACAAAGTACCAAAAATGACTCAAAAAGAAAACTCATAAAATGCAGAGATGACACAACTTCCAGCCACACACGGCAAGAACACACCTGACTGCAGCCTCTGTGACTCCTGGAGACCCCGCAGCACAGAGAGCAGGTCAGTGCCGGACAGGCAAGGCGGGAGGGGCAGGGAGAGGCAGCAGTGGCGGGGCGGGCGCTGCGGGGCGAGCGAGGCCTGGGCGCAGGGAGTCAGCAGGGGGCTCCCCACAGGGCAGGGGCTGCGCCGCGTGCGGGGCCTGGCTGGAGAGGGAGGGCTGGACAGGAAGACGGGCTGGAGATGTAGCTCAGCGGCGCTGCACCTGCCCGACAAGCACAAGGTCCTGAGTTTGAGCTCCAATGTTTTTTTTAAATACAGGTTTATTCTTTGCTGGCTAAAACATAGCAAGACAGTAACAGTGGATGCCAAGGCACCCCCCGGAGACAGTGAGGAGTGTCCAGAGCCAGGAGAAGCGCAGACCACCGCGCCGACCCGACCGGAAAGCCCGGAAGTCTCGGGTCTGGAGTGGGAGGGAGGCGGCCGGCAGGGCCGGGAGAAAGGCGCTCTCTGGATGGGACGGGAAGCAGGGAAACGGAGGGGGGGGTGGGGAGAGCCCCACCTCCGGCCTGCAGCAAAAGAGCCAGAGGCAGAGAGCTCAACCTTCACAACAAACACTGGAAAGTCTCAGTGAAGTGGAGAGATGGTATCTTTTAAGAATTTGGGGTGAAAAGAAAGACGCTGAGACCAAAGAGCACTGGCTGTACATACGTATAACTGTGGCCCCGTTGAGAGCTGAAGCTCTGGTTCCGCTAGTAAAACAGCCAAACTGCACTGTGGACTCTGTAATTCACCCAAGTAACAATGGCTCTGTGTCAAGTATACACAAATAACTGCATGAATTGGTAGGAAGAACACAGAACCCCATGAAAAAATGGGCTAAGGACAGGAGCAAGTGCTCTGCGTGACGGAAGTTGCAGGTGACAAATGTGTATTCTACCTCGTGGTCAGCAAGCAATGGCGGAAAAGACCCACACGAGTCCGCGCCTTTGACCACAGCTTCAGCGCCACAGACAGTGTGACCAACGGGACTTCTGCCCACCACCACCGGAGAGAACACCGGTACTTTAGAAAACACCTCGGCCTCATCTCGGTCGGACAGTCCCAGGCCCGCACCTCGGTCACCGGGCCCAGACCCAGAGAGGCCCTGACGGGGTGCAGGACACGTCTGGAGACGGGCGGCACGGACCCAGGCCACCCAAAGCCGCCACAGCAGAGGGATGAGGAGACGTGCTATGGGACGAATGCCGCAGAAGCAGAGGCAGACAGGCTGCTGTGACAGGGAGCTGGGCGGGTCTCAGCCACTGGGGATAAGTGGAAAACAGGGTCCCAGAGATTCCAGACAGCGGCCTCATGCCATGCTCTCCAGCAGCACCTCTGTGCAGGCCTTTCCGAGAGCACAAGCGAATGACCAAGAAACCAGGGGGAAGAACAGAGAGCAGGGATAAGCAGACAGATGTCAGGATGTCCCAACGCTCGGGAGACTGAAGTGGGAGGATTGCTGTGAGTTCGAGGCCAGCCTGGGTTACCTAGTCATTTTGAGGCTATGCTGAGCTAGACAGAGAGACAGTGTGTCAAAACACAAAGCAAAACCTGTCAGGACACTGCTCCAACTCTGGGTGGGAGTGTTTCTTCCATCCTCAAAACAAGCATCTAAGGGCGGAGATTTAGCTCAGTGGTTCCAGCACTTATCTAGCAAGCCCAAGGTCCCTGGTTCAGTCCTGGTCACCACATGCAACAATACCAGGCATGGTGGCTCACACCCACCAACAATCAGTACCACACACCACAGTGCTGGGCGTGGTGGCTCACGCCTGTCATCCCAGCACTGGGGAGGCAGAGGCAGGAGGACTGCTGAGTTCGAGGCTTGCCTGGGCTCCACAGTGAGTTTAGAGCCAGCCTGAACTATAAAAAGCGAGGCCCTGTCTCAAAAAACAAAAACAGAAAAACTATAGCACCTAAGACAAGGACTATGAGCGTGTATGTGTCAGGTCACCCCAGATCTGTGCCTCTGGGGCTCTGAAGGGGTTATGGGAAGTGAGGGCCCAGCGAGCAGAAAGAGCAGTCGCCAAGCGCAGACATCACAGGTGGGCTTGGGTGGCCGTGCCCTGGGCTCCTCCGGCCCCTGTAACAGCACACCCTTCCCTTCATACCTCAGGAGGAAAGAGCACTGGGGGTCTCTGAAACTGCGGAGGACAGTAAAGTCTCGGGCCCCACCCGGAGGCCGGGTGTCTGGGAGGCCAAAGCCAGAGGTGCTTGCGGGCCCCTGGTGCCGGCAGGAGCTGTGGCCCTTGCTCCTTGGAGACGGCAGGCCGGCCTCTGCGTCCGACTCCCGGGCCGAGTTCCAGGGTCTGACCCTCTGTCCTCAGCGGGTCCTTCCGAATCTCTGCTGCCACCGAGGCGCCCTCAGGCGCCGCAGGCTCCGGGACAGCGACAGCCAGAGCCCGCCTCCGAGGACCCGAGCAGCCTGGCCGAGGCCCTCCTCTCCTCTGCGCGCACCTCACCTGCTCCGCCTCGACGTCCTCAGTAGCGGACAGGCCCTGCCCTGGACCAGCCGCCCTCCCAGGCCACCACAAGGCACCACCAGCTCGAGGAGTCGCTGTGCCCTCTCCTCACAGCGAACCCAGGGCCAGGGCCACGCTGTGAGCCCCGACCGAGGGAGCCCGGGAGGGAGCGCGCAGAGCCGCCGGAGCCCTGCCTGCCTCCCCTCGCGGCCCTGAGTCCTGCTCTGCGCAGCGGCCCGCCGGTGCTGGGGCTGCCGCCGGGGCACAGCAAGGCCCTCCTCTGGCAGGGCCGTCTCGCCCCGGGCCCGCGCACCTCCCGCCCGGGAGCGGTCTCGCTCTGTCTTCCGTTTCACTCCTGCCGGCGCCGGCGGGAGCTGCGCCCGCGAACCTCCGCGCCCGGCCGCACGCTGCTCTCGGAGCGGCCTCTGGGGAGGCCCGGGCTGGAGCCCCGCGGGGTCAGAGGCTGCGCGGACGAGCTGGCTTCGCCCTCACGCCCGCCCGGGCCCGTCGGGGGCGCTGGGGGCGCAGGCGGAGGCGGAGGCGGCGCTCAGCTAGCGCAGCCGCCGGCCTCGGTGCCTTCCCAGCCGCCGCGCTGCGGCTCCGGCCCTGTGCTGCGGGCGCGGCCCCCTGTCTGCGGTGCGGTTTCGGCAGCCCGAGGAGTCAGGAAGCGATGCTGCGGCGAATCCAACGAGCGGCCCTCGGGACCCTGAGGCCCCAGCGCGCTCCTCACCTTCTCCGGGAGGCGGTGCCGCCACGAGGCTCCTCGGGGGTCACGGAGCGCGCGGAGCTGGGGCTTGCGCACAGTGAGGGAGGCAGGAGCTCCTTACGCCTCAGCCTGGCGGAAGGAAGCCCGCGCGTGGGCCGCGGCCTCGCTTTGCGCGAGCCCGTGAGCGCCCTGCGGAGGCCGCGGCCGCAGGGCGGCGGGTGCGCGCTCCCCGCGTTCGCGCCCGCGGGGTCCCGGGTCGGGCGTGGGACTCGGGGGCAGCAACTTGGCCGCGCCCTGACGGGGAGACGCAGAACGCAGCTCCCGCCCGCCAGCAGTGAAGCCGCGCGGCCTGAGTGTGACGCCGGGGCTGCTGTGCTCCTCAGGGTGACCCTGCCTCCAGCGCCTCTCTGCGCCCTCGGGTCAGTCCACGCACACCGGTTCCACTTAACATCCCCTAACAGAGAAGCAGCGAACGCTCGCGTTTCTGGGATAACAATCACGACAGAGGGACACTTCCTGAGGTCCGGCCCCGCACCCTGCTTCAGATGCTCAGCATGGCCCTCGCTGCCCACGGGCCTCCCGAGGGGCCTGGAGCGCAGCCGGCCTCTGGGAGCGGAGCCGCTGCCTGAGGGCAGGACCCTCAGTCACAGAGGTCAGCGCTCAGGTTCCCCAGCGACGTTTTCTCCCAATTTCTTGCCTGGTCTATCTAGAAGGTTTGAAAACTTGCATTGGTATAATACTTCTCACGCAGTTCATTCATTCATTAAGCAAAGTTGGCTCATAGTTTTCTGAAGAAGCCTAGATTTAAAATGAAAAAGTATTCATTTAAAATGAGAAAGTATCGCAACAAAGAAAAATTCAATACATTTGAAAGATGGGACAGTTTACGTCCATCAGTATCATAGCATGGCTTTAGTATAACGGTTTTCAAAATGTGTAGTTTTAAAACCAAGCTTCCCACCAGGCACGGTGGATCACACCTATAATCCCAACACTCCGGAGGCGGAGGCAGGAGGATTGCCTCGAATTATAAAGGCTAACCTGGACTACCTAGTGAGTTTAGGGTCAACCTGAACCACAAAGTGAGACCCTGTTTCCAAAAAAAACAAAAAACAAAAAAAAATTAAACCCATGCTTCCAAAGAGGTACACGGTATTATTATAATTTTATAGGAGAAAATGTGTTTTTAAAAAGATAAAAAATTGTTTATAAAATGCACGGAAAAAATATTAAAAGGGAAGACTTAAAAGTCATCAGTTAAATAATAGCAATGGTTATCAGTGACTAAGGGACCACAGATGACTTAATATTTATATTAGGAATTTTTGTAACTTCCATATTTTCTAATTAATATGCATAGTGAGCCATACATTTTCCAAGTGAAAATTAATGATCTTGGATTCAGTTGATAAGATAAAAATCCCCTTTTCTATCTTATGTTAGTATAGAGGCCACAGGTTAGAGTAAATTTTTAAAAGGTTTAGATTTACTATGTCAGAAGACATCAATTTGGAAGAAAAATCATAGTAATTTGAGAGATTTCACACTAAATTATATCAATCCCACCCACCCCTGCTGGGGGACCCACACTACCAGCAAACCAGGCTTTGGAAGCTCTTTGTGTCTGCAATAAAAAGTGGACTCCAATGAAAGTACATTGCAAAAAAATGGGAAAGAAAAAAATGGAAAAAGTAAAAATACTGAGGAAGCAGAGCCTGAAGAATTGTGGTAGAAAAAGGACGGGACCATCATGTAGTGAATAGGAAGGTGAGATATTTTCTGAAATGGAAAGGATTCACAGATGTTGACCATAAATGGGAAGAAAATTTAGATTGTCCAGAATTAATCAAAGTATTTCTTAATTCTCAAAAGGCTGGTAAAGAAAAAGAAACTCTTTATCCGACAGCAAATCAAAGAAGAAAGAGCTGCTGCTGACAAACCCAGAGGCTTTGCTAGAGGTCTTGATCTGGAACGAATAGCTGGCCCAACAGGCAGCAGTGAGAAGTGACGTTTCTCAGGAAATGGGAAGATTCCCAGGAGGCCGCCTCGGTGCTGGCAGCAGAGGTGAACATGAAGTGTCCTCAGGGTGTAATTGCTTTAGGAAGAGAGACTGACTTGGCATTCTTGTCCTGAAGATAAAGCTCAGTCACTGATACCATTTATATACATAAATGAGTCTTGGTTTTTGCTTTACTAGTATGAAAAAAGCCTTCTAATGAAAATCATGTCTAATGCGTTGGTTTTCAAAGTAGTGTTTGGAGGAGTTGTTGGATTTTATTTGCTTTGCATCAATAGCACCAGTTACTTTGAACAAATAAAAAGCTTTTATAGTTGCTTCCTCTATCAGAAAACACCGTTTGGTAGCCTGATAATATTTCCTCTGATTTCTAAATATTGAGGAAATTGTCAACAAACTCAGACAGAACTCACTTTTAACTTACACGCTTAAGGACCATTCTGAGTTTTTTGTTTGTGTATAAATAAAATACTTAAGGTAAATAAATAATATTCATTCTTTTATTGTTAAAGCAAAAATCTAAAACAGTTCTTGGATTTGAGGAACTGATGAACAGAGTGCACCTCCTGAACTGCCTTTTGTTTATTTTTGAGGTACCGGGAATTGAACTCAGGCTGCTGCATCCAAGGCTGGCGCGGTACCACTTGAGCTAAATCCCTAGCCCCTAAACTGCCACTTTGCTGAACTATGAAAACTTGTTGCTTCTTTGGGCTTCGGCTGGGGTTTGTGAGTCTCCCCAACCCCAGTCCTCACCCCTGGCACCGTGTGGCACCACAGCCCTCCTCCTGGAGGACGGAGCTGAGAAACGACTCTGGCGGGATGTGAGTCTGAGTTTCTGCCCTCAAGGGTCTCGAGTCCGCAGCGCGAACCGCGTTCCGGGTCGTCCCTGCTGCAGTGTGCATGGGACGCAACTTGGCTCCAGATTCCAGATTCCTCAGCTAGAACAAGATGAAAGCTATATAGAAAAACTGAGTTTTTAGCTGCCAACATTTTTAGAAATTATTTTCAAAAAGGGGGTGAGGTTTGTCTGTCAAATATTAAATCAATCTGAACGACATCTAATGAAGCAGATGGTGTAGGGCACGGATCACCAAGATGGAACAAACATATGGACCAGATCTGGGCAGAGTGTTTAAGAAGCCTAAGCCTGGCTCAGTGTCCAGCACCAGGCAATAGTTCAGTGTTAGTAGGAAGAATGCAGAATCTTGTGATTTTCCTCGGTGATATAAATGCAGTAAGCTGTGCGAATGACGAAGTGCTAATATTAAGTAAAACAATTTTATTTCCCATCTTGCCATCATTTTATCTGAAGAGATCAAACTGAGATGTTTTTCTAAGTAACTTAAAATGATGTGATGGCTGATTGATTGCTTCCGCTTGGTTAAGAGAAGCTGAACTAAATCAGCCCAGCAACCCCACACCCTTGGGCAGCTCGGCATGTGAAAGGCACAAAGGAGAAGTGAGGAAGGACAGGCCGGTTTCCGTCTCTTCCGAGGGGCTCCGGTCTTCGCCTCGCCTAGGGTGTCAGCTCCTGGCTTCCCGCGCAGACTCTTCAGCGTCCAGCGAGGACCCGTCGGCCTTCAGGCGTGGGTTCTTCAGCCTTCTCCTGTAGACCCATCGCGGCAGCCTCCTGACAGGGACAGGACGGTGCGGTGAGCTTCAGACTCTCAGGCGGACCCTCAGTCTCCAGTCTCCAGTGTGCACACGGACTCCACACTCGTCATCGGACTCTGGTGGCCACTGTCGTATAAAGTAATTCTTTCTTTATGTGTCTTCTGTTATATCTATCTCCCTACTAAACACTGACCGATAGAGATGAGTATTTGATTGTTTTACAGATTGATAAAGAAAGCGTGTACACCGCGCCCCAGTTTAAGTAAACCCTGGCTGTTACGTACTTCCTGCAAGGGATAAACGACAATTCATAAAATGAGCATTAGACGACAGTCAAGCCGAGCAGTGGTGGTGCCCGGGGCTGCTGGACGCGGGGCTGGGTTCCTGTGGCGGGGGAGCAACCCTCGTCCAGTCTGTGCCTTATGGCTGAACCCTGCCCTCCGAGCGGCTACCTGACGCCTCCCCGTGCCTAGCGTGTGATGATTTGCAGACTGGGTGTGGAGGGGGATGGAGCTCAGTGAGTCAGCAGGGTGAGCGAGCCCTACCTCGGCGGGCCCGGCCCGGCCGCGAGACAGCCCGAGCACAGACTCACACAGAGGGACGACCCTGTGAAGACACAGAGGACAGCGGCCAGGAAAAGGGACATCGGGAGGGCCCAGCCCTGTCCAGGGCCTACTCTCAGCCTCCAGCTTCCAGGACAGCAAGAGGTAACTTCAAATTGGCCGAAGTGTGGCTCTTTTCTGTGACGGTCATCACACAGGGGGTATGTTCCCATTGCTCTTGGTAGAAACAAGGACTGCGATTGCTGAGAGACACTCGGGGCTTTAGTCCCGTTCATGACACCCCTTCCGACAGGTGTGGAAGCGGTAGCTTCTTGTGGGTTTTTTTAATCCAGCACTGGGAATTGAACTGCAAGGTAGTTGCAGTGCCACTGAGCTAAAGCCCCGGCCTACTTTTTGTGGTTTTAATTGGCATTCCCCAAATTTCAAATTATGTTGGGTTTCTATGGTCATTAACTGTAATGTGTGAACTTGACTTAAGGACCTTCTAGCAGATGAATAACCCTGAATGTGTCTGTGGATGACTGACAGGTGGGCCTCAGCCCGAGGGGAGGAGCCACACCGGATGTGGGCGGCCACGGCCAGCACGCTTGACGCAACGAAAAGGGCCAGAGGAAGGAAGTCTTCCCAGTTCCTGGAGAAGCTCCAGCTCCGCCATTGCCTTTGAATGTTGGTCCCCAGTTCCCGCAGGATCCCAGAGGAGACCGTGCAGCCTCCAGTCTGGACTGACGTCCACTGCTGCAGTGAGCCTCTGGCCTTCGACCTTCTTCCCCCGCTGGTCTTCCTGCTCTGCCACGCACAGGTGACCATTCTGGATTCTTCTGCCTCTGATTCTGCAGACAGCCCGTGGGACGCACCCACTTCCGGTTCTGTGAGGCTACCTATAAACCCCTCTATCGCTGGACATATATTCTATATTGATTCTGCTCCTCAGTGAGTTCTTTCATTTTGTTTTGTTTCACTTTTTGTCATCCATATATCTCCTTCAGTGAACAATTTGTTCAAACCTTTTGCCACTTTTAAGAACTGAATTTTTTCTTTTTATTACATTAAAACTGCTTCTGCATACAAGTATATGATCTACAAAAATTTTGCTCCATTCTTTGCTTATATTTTAACTTTTTTCATAGTGACTTCTCCACAGTAAAATTTAAAGTCCCATTCCTTATTTTTTTCTCTCTAATGGAGTTTTTTGGGGTTTTTTGAGACAGGGTCTCGCTTTGTAGTTCAGGCTGGCCCTGAGCTCCTTATGTAGCCCAGGCAAACCTCGAACTCAGCAATCCTCCTGTCTCTGCCTCCTGAGTGCTGGGATGACAGGCGTGAGCCACCACACCCGGCTCTAATGGAGTTTTTGTTGTCTATGAAAGTAAACTTGACTCTACCCAGGATCACAAAGATATAGTCTTTTTTGCAAGAATTAAAGTTTTTACCTCTTAAATTGGATTTGTGGTTGATTTTGTATACACCCCCCACACACACACACACATGCTACATACCATCTCTCCATAAAGAGATGGAAGAGAAAGTATTCTTGAATATTAAAGAAATACTGTTAGATAATGCTTTGAACTGGAACTCAAAGTGATTAGCATTTACACACTAATATTTTCAATTGTTTGTAAAAAATTTTTTTAAATGATTGGGTTATTTGAAAGGAAATGGTCTTTCCATGTGAACTGTACTTCCTGACTTTGAACTAAGGAAAAGTTAATCTCAACATTTGAAAAAATGTCCAATGGGGTGTGAGTCCTAAGCTGTGTCTTATGACCCCAGGACGTCCCTGTTGCTCTGAGCTGCAGAACAGGGGGCAGGAATGCCTGGTAGGCACCGACTCTGTTTTCCCTGCCCAGGAAGCTCTGAGCTAACCCCCCTAAATCCATGTAAAGGGACAGAGTTCTCAGTGCACAGCTCAGCAATGAGCAGCCACGTCCAGCTCTTTGGCCTCGGGTGGGATCCTCTGAGGGTCTTTACTCTTCCCCCCGGACAACTAGGGTGCTGGGATCATGCTGGGCCCCACCAAGGGAGGGTGCATGTTTAATGCAACTCTAGTTTGAATGTTAAGTTTCTTGGAACTGGGAAAAAAATCACGTTAAGGTTTATATGGAAAAATAAATGTGCATGAATTGTCAAAAATAATGAAAACTTTTAAAGAGAGAAGTTTGCCTATTCAATATTAATAATGTCCCATCATTAGAATGGGGTGGAGCCGCTAAGGACAAAGTGAATGGTACAGAAACAAGCATCCAGCAACAGATCAGGCTCAGGAGAGGGTGCTCTCCTCTTGTGGGAGGTGAGGTACTTGGGGAGGGACGTGGAGCCCACCATTATGTTGTTGGTGTAACAATACCTTAGCTCCCACCTCTCCGAATACAAAAATGAAGTCAGTACAGCTTGCAAATCAAAAAATATATATATATATTGAAATTTTAAGAGCTCTTTGCATTTTAATAATATTTATTTTGGGGCCAGAGATTTAGCTCAGTGGTTCCAATGCCTGCCTAGCAAGCACAAGGGGCCTGGTTAATCGCCAGTAACCACATACAACAGTACCGGGTGTGGGGAAATAAACCAAGTGAAAATTATGACAATATTAACAAAGTGCAATGGAGGATATTTGTATAACAGAATAAGGAGGGCTTTTTGAGTAAGACAGGAAGAAAGCTTGATAAATACAGTTTTGGAAAAGTTATAACCTCTACATAGTTAAAAGACACCATAAACAAATTCTGAAAAATATACCCTGGAAGAAACATATAGAACAGTGAAATTTTTTTTTTTTTTTTTTTTTTTTTTTTTTTTTTTTT